>SZWC01023104.1:9060-26560 GCA_023375785.1 Penium margaritaceum | reverse complement strand
ATCATGGACCGCCTTTGTACCCCCTCCCTGGATTTATCGAAAAGCATGTTGCGGTTTGCATGGGTGTATAGGGCTCCGCTGTACACATGTGCACGTCGGCGTATGGCGCAAGTGTGCAATGCGGAGCCAAAGGTGAAACCGTCACACCACTTTCAAGTCCTATGGTGCCATGTATAGTTGGTGACAGACCTGGGACGTGCCAATAGCCAGTCCCCACTGTGCCTCCCCTACACCGCTGCAAGTCGCTACAATTGTGGGAGTGCCTCCTCTCCTCCCAACTCCGCTACCACTTGCGATCAGAGCTCCCCAAGCTGCCACTCATAGACGGTGTCAGAAAAGTCCTGGAAGAGGTGCTTTGGGACTCCCCTGCTCGCACTCTACAAGCTATGGGTCCTTTAATTTTACAGCATCTGGGAATCCTTACAGCGCCCTCTCTCGTAGCTCTGCAAACTTCCCCCTCATCTATGGTCTCCATCCTCCTCCCTCAACCTTTCCGTTGCCCTCGGGCCCTCATGGATGGAGGAGACATTTCACCGCGTGCCCAGACTGCAGGCGGCTACATACAAACGAGGGGGGTGCAAGGTCCCCTACACCCGTCAAGCCGAGTCCACCCAGCCGGATCGGTAACAGTGCCTGCTGCTCAGCGTGGGCCACTGCCCGCCGCTCTCTGATCCCCTAAACCTCCTCCAGTCCCACCAGCCAACGGATGCAATCCCCCACCTTCTCATCAAATCGTTGCAGCCAGCTGGTCCACCACTCTGATGGGGGTGTCAGCCGTGTGAGATGTTGAAGCCTGCATGTGGTGCACTCCCTCAAGATGCTGAATATGGCCTGTGCATCTGGCATGTTGACGAGCCTCTCTTATATCTCCTCCACCTCGTGTACTGCTAAATCAAGTCGCGCTCGACTGAACTCCTCTGTCCCCATCGGACTCCCCAGAATCACCATCCCCTCCGTCGCTCGTGGAACCCCCGCAACGCTCCCCGGCGCCTGGCCCACCCTCGCCGGTAAGTATAGCTGGCATTTAGGAGGCTGGACGTCCATCCCCACCGTGGCCAATCTTCCCTACAGTGCTTTGAACACCGCCTCCAGCTCCTACACTGGGCCTAGCAGGCATGTGTCATCCAGGATGCCAGCACCCGGCCCGTCCCTCCCATCGCTGCTTGTGCTGCCTCCAATGTGTCCTGTTGCACCAAAGCATAGAGGAAGGGGCTAATAGGATCTCCCTAATGCACCCCCCTCTCTGACTGCAGCACGCATGGCTGGGACCCTCCTTGATAGTATAGCTCTGAGGGCTGATCGTAAAAGAGGGCCAATGCTGGAAGCAGTCGCCTAATTCCCCTTGCCTGCACCGCCTCAAAGATGGCTCCTCGCTCAACCAAGTTGTATACGTTCTTCAAATTGATACTCAACAGCCCCCACTCTACCTGCTGGTCCAGTTGCTCAATGATGGTGTGACCACCGTGTCCCCCCCTGCCAACACTCCCACCGCCTGCTTTGACGGCGCTAATGCTCTCTCCATCTCGCTCCTCCCTGTACTGACCATCCATCTCCATAACACGCATGGAATCGCCTCTCCCACTGCAATCGGATGTACCCCACCATCATGCTTCGCTGGCACAATGAGCGTGCTCGTTGCAAGAAAGCCCCGAGCTGTGGAGTGGAGCCGTCCTTGAAATAGAGAGGTGACTAGCTGTGCGAAAAACCTCATGAGCCGCTCGTCTCCCACCACGACCTGCTGAAGATGGTCGAACATTAAGCCCGACAACCTTTCCACCGTGCCTCTGCTGCTATCCAGTAGGGTCCTCCGCACTCCATCTCCATCGGGGAACCCAATAGGGGCCCGCCTTGTTGCCTCTGCTACCCATGCTTACATCGACTCCTCTTTTTCAGGGTGCTCCACCTGTAGCTGCGCCAATGCCTCTGGTCTGGGGGGGTGCCAACGAGGTACTTTCCAAGGCATCACATGCCTTTGATGTGTTCCCTCGGTGGAACTTTGTCACCGCCCTCTGTATTTGTTGTTCCCTTGCCTTCTCCTGTCTATGACGCAGGCACCGTCGTGGTGGTGCACGACCTGCCGGCTGAGCATGCGGGATGGTCTCTCTCCATAAATCCTCCCATTGTCCTTGGAAGAACCAGGTCGCTAGTGATCTCACCAAATCAGCATCTGAGCACCCCCGATGCTGTGGGTGCATCCGAACGATGGGGCTCGCTATCGCTTGGAGTAGCAGGGGCCCTGTAGCATCCATGGGGTGGGATGTGCACCTCACCAAGGGGACTGCCACCGCTGCCCGAACTAAGTCCAACGCGCCTGCTGGGACTTGTGTGTGGATAAAGAGGGATTACCTGTGCCCCATACAGTCGGCCCTACTCCAGCCCCTCTGCCCACCGCCACAACTACTCCCAGCACTGGTCACCGCTCTGCTCCCCACCTGTGTCAGCCCCTGGCAGTTACTGCTGCTCGCCTCTGCCTGAGGTTCCCTGGTTATTGTCTCACCTACCTCTCTGAGCACCCCCTGATGCTGCATCCGACGGTCTCGGACCTCCTCTCCTCATAGTTGTGCCCTCCTGATCTTCTCCCCTGAGCCCTTTTGTCGCACCTGTCACCACTCCTGTCACCCAAGGCTGGTCTCTAGTGGTCTCCTTTGTTTACTATCCGGCCACTGCTACCCCTCCACCCCCAGTCCCCGGTCCGACAACCTCGCGCTGTCGTTGCTGTCTCATGTCCCTCTCTGCCATCAGACCCACCCTGGCCTCTCGGTCTCACCTGTGGCTCTCTGGTCCTTCTACTCCCCTCTCTCCCCTCCTCTATGGTGGTGTCAGAGGGAACAACTCTCGAAGAAACAGTCTTGCCTCTGTGTCTGCGTCCTCTCCCACCCTCCCCTAAACCCCGGGTTCATGGTCATGGTCAAGCCCCTCCCGTGGTCTCCTCAGAGACTCCCTGTCTCCCAATGGATGTCCTCCTCCGCCTGTGCCGCCACCTTGCTATTCTCCTCGCAGCCGATCTCCCGGGGAGAAGGACTCATCCCCTTGGCTTCGCTCCCTCTCGCGGTGGGCTCGCTCCCACTGGGCGTGCTGTCCTCGTACTCGTCGTAACTGGCGCGCCTCTTGCTGTGCCGCCCGTCTCTCCTGAATCCTCCGCCGCTCGGCCTGCCAACCCTTCACCCCAATGATCTGCTCTTAGTTTTTGTTTTCCTGCCATCCACTCCTGACGCTCATGGGCGTCCTTATTGCGATCCCCCCTCCTAGTGTCCCCCTCCATACTGTGAGCCCCCTCGCACACTTCCACTACCCCCTCTTGGACTCCTCGCTGAACACCCTGGAGGCCCGACATTAAGTTGTAGTCCCTATGGTGGTAGTCCCTGTGTCCACTCATCGATCGCTTGCTTTTTCTAGTGAACGTGCATCCCATCCAAGGGCACTTCCATGGCGGGCCCCATCATGAAGGCGTCCCCCTACTCTCTACCCCTTGTGATCACACAATGTTGTCCACGCTCCTAGCTGTAGTGCTCGTTGCTCGTGCTGACCTCTTTCCCTCCTCCGTGTCTGGTTGCTGATCCACCTTTCAGGTGTGTCCCATAGCTGCTCCGCTGGTTATCTCCTCAGATGACGGTTATGATCCCTCCTCTCGCTCTTGTGCCTCTCCCCCTCCCTCCGCTGCGACGCCCATCCCTCATGTGCCCAGTGGCACTTGGTCTGACTCGTGATCATTTGCCTCTTTTCGCCTCCCAGCGGCCTTCGCTCCCTCTCTTGTACCTACGGCCTCCTTCCCTTCATTGGCCCTCCTACGTCCACGCCGTCTCCTCACCCCCATCTTCATGCGTGTTCTTTGTGTCCCTGCTGGCCTGTCCATCATCATGATCAGCCCTCCGACCCCCTTTGTCGTCCATGGTACTATGGCCAATGTTGGCACTATGTCCCCCCTTGGTGGGCACATCCTTGCACCCTCTTCACCTTGCCTCTTCTCTTGGTTCCCTTCCTCTTCCTCTCCTTTTTCTTCCTCTTCCTCTCCTTTCTCCTCCTCCTCCTCTTCACCCACTACCTCTCCCTCATCCCGCACTGTCTCCTCCCATCATCCCCCTCCTCCTCGACAACTCCTGCCCCTGATCCTCTTGCTTCGGCCTCACTCCCTCCGCTCCCTACCCTCCGCCCACTCCCTTGGGTGATATGGTCCCTAGTACTAGCGACCTTCCCGCTTGCCTCCCCACCTGTACCCTCCTCCTCTCATCCTCTTCCCTCGTTCGATTACGGTGCATCTCCCACGTATCCTGTCTCCATAGGCCCCGTCACCATTTCCCTGCCTATCTGCCTCCCTCGGCCATCTCCATGTCCTCTTGTTGTGCTAGGCCTCGTTCCTCTTATTGCGGTACTCTGTTCTCTAAACCCTAACTCATGTGGTTACTCCTCTGAGACAGTCCCTACTGCACAATCAGGGCCCCCGCGAGTTCCCCAAGTCCTCTCTACTGCTGGTCAAGCACACATAGTGCCGCATGTCATAGAATCCACGGGATGCGGTCCCAACGGTTTTCTGTTCGTCTTTAGTGGTCTACGTCTTTTGTTTTGGGCGTATCTGAGACTGCGTGTGAGCTTTCTGGTCGCCTCATGCTATGTGAGCAATAATTGAGAGACAATCAGTTTGCGAAGGGAAAAACGTCATTTTGAAGTAGTTTTTGTACATGAACAAGATCACAACATTTATAGGGCTAGTCATGACCTTTCCAAGGTACCAAACCGCACACAATTCGGCCAAGCGTAGCCCAAGTTACACTTGCCAAAGCAAAAGTCTTACCCACCACAGAAACACCTAACGCCTCCATGGTGCGCATACGCCATGGCGTCTTTCTTCACGTGCGAAGCCCCTTTCCCAAGGCGCAGATCCCTTTGCACGTGCTGTAGGGATTTCCTGCACTGTTTCCATGCACCTCCCCCACTTTTGGGTCGAGTTTGGTAAGGGGGTATGACGAGGTTCGAAACCTGTCCGCAGACCTGTAGTTTGAGTTTTGTCTGTCCCCGAGTAACAAAGTGCACTACTGAGTTTCGGACGCCGAGCCAGGATTTTGGAAATTCCCTCAGTAACAAACTGTAGTACATGATCCAGTGGATTATCCACCGGATGCCTCGACAGACTTTCCGGAGAAAAATCTCCAGATGATGCTTTTGTTACTCGGTCCGGTTGATTATCCACCGGATTTTGAGTCACATCAGGCTCCCAGAGCCGCTGCGCACACCCCAACTTTGGAAGACCATATCTCCCTCGATACTTGTCCGATTCCGGTGAAACAACCTCCAACGGATTCAGCAACTTGTTAAGAATACGAGGAAATGATCAGTTTTCAGATATGAATAATACTTGAGTCTCCAGATTTTCCGGCACGGAGTTTCCTCACTCCGGCGGCTCGTCGGCGCCTCCTGGCGCCGCACTTGGGCATGCGGAGGGGCAACTTTTCAACATTCTCCCCCTTGAACCTGCCATACCCGCTGCTCTTGATTGCTATTACTCACCTTCTGCTATGCCCTCCAGCCAATCAAAGCTGGTCATCCCAAGCCCGGCCACGCTCATCGCGTGCCGGTCCGCGGGTTGCGCTTTGGTCAAGCAATCCGCAAGCATGTTATGTGTATTGCAGTGCTGCAGCACCACTTGCCCCTTCTTGACCATGTCCCATGCATAGTGATAATGCACTTCCATGTGTTTCAACCTCCTATGCTGCGTCAGGTTGTTGGTCAGTAAGATGGAGCCGGTGTTGTACTCTTGCACCACTTTAGGCTCCTGCTGCGGCACGCCCAATTCCCCTAGCAACCTGCAGAGCCACACCGCCTCCTTGACCGCCTCGACCAGCACGATAAACTCAGCTTCCACTGTGCAGGTGGCGACGCAATACTGCTTCCTGTTGTACCATGAGACCGTTGCACCAGTGAGGAAGAACATGTAGCCGGATGTGGACTTCCACTTGCCCGCATCGCGAGCGTAGTCTGCATCTGTGTAGCAGACCAGATAGAAGGGGTCCGCCCGCCCCTTGCCGTCAAACCTCAGGCACGCGTGCCGCGTTGCCTGCAGGTAGCGGAGGATGCGCTTGACCGCCTGCCAATGTAGTGGCCCTGGATCGGCCACGTACCTACTCAGTTGGCGAACTGCCTAGGCCAGGTCCGGTCGAGTTGCCACCATGGCATGCAGAAGGCTGCCCACCGCCGATTGGTAGGGCACCCCTGCCATATCCTCCCGCTCTTCTTTTGTTTGCGGCACCATTGCCGCACTCAGTTCACAGGTCGTGGGGACAAGACTGCACACTGCTTTGTTGTCCTCCATGCTATACCGCTTCAGCACCTTGGCCATGTATTTGGCCTTTCCCAACTCAAGCGTGTACGCCCTCCAATTTCGCATAATGCTCATCCCAAGGTAAAACTCCAGCTTCCCATGTCCAACATCTGGAACCTGCTGCTCAGCTACTCTTTTAGCTGCTTTAGGCTCGGCAGGTCTGAGGAGCACAAGATTAGATCATCCACGTAGAGTGTGATGATTTGATGGAGCTTCTTGTTGCGCCGCACGTACACGTTGTGATCCGCCTCACAGCGCTTGAAGCCGAGTTGTTCCATGAAGCTGTCTATCTGTTTGTACCAGCATTCGGGCGATTGTTTTAGCCCATACAAGGACTTCCCCAGCTTGCACACCTTGCCCCTTGGCACCTCAACCCCCTTCGGCACCTCCATGTAGATTTCTTTGTCGATGATGCCGTTGAGGAAGGCCATCTTTATGTCCATTTGGTGGACCTCCATGTCCTTTACTGCTGCCACCGCAAGGATCAACCAGATGCTTGTGAACTTTGCGACGGGGGCAAATGTCTCATCATAGTGCTCACCCTTACGCACTGCGTATTAAAAGTGCCCCTGCCAAGGATGCCGTTTGCTGTTTTCCTGGTCCGACCACTAGAGAGAGGTTGGATGTCTGATCTGATCACAGATTTAAGCCCCTTGCATTTTTCCATGCAGTTTCAAGCTTTCAGTTGCTCGATTTGGTTGAGAATGCAGAAAGATAGCCCTATCCAAAGTTCGGGTGGTATGTGGGTGGAGTCTGGGTTCCGTCATTGGTGACGGATTTATTCCACCACCCATTATCCAAGTTCGACTTCAATATACTCCAAGGGCACATGGGCCATGCACAAAAGGGATTTGAATGGTCTCCTGGACCAGGGCGAGCCTCCCCCCACGTTGGGATGACAGGAAGGGCGCTTCGACAGGCCACCGACGAAGCTCCTCCTGTCACTCGCATTCGTGGGTATGGTGGGCGGCTCGGCTCGACCACGGGTTACTCTAACGGCCGTAGCAGGGGCTCTACTGCTCCATTTTGGGCGTGCTTGGATGCGTTGGAAAGCTTAGATCACAGGCTATAATAATCTGATGTAATTTTACCTGAATAACTTTCCATTGATGATTCCCAGCCTTTCTCAGTTTCCGCAATCTGTATTCTGCCAGAATTCTGCTCCCTTGGTGTTGTGGCGACCCAAAGCACACACCTCCCTTGGAAGTCTCTTTGCACAAAGTAGGCGTGGACACTTGGGCACTTCAGGGCACGCCAGGACAGCATTCCTGATAGAGGGTTATGGGCCCACAGCCCTGATCTGCCTACCAAGACGTTCACGGCTTCCGCAACGCACTAAAGTGTCGCTTCGGGCAACATCGCCGTCGCACTTTGAGACTGTCCATCTCAGAAGTTCAACATGGCATAGAAGACAGAATCCACGTCCATCCAAAAGTACATGGGTGGCCCAGGCTTTGGGCTATGGCGATGGCATTTTGCGATTTACCTCGCGCACAAGGGACTGCTGGAGCTTATGAAGGGCACGGAGGTTCAAGATGCGAGCGCAACGGACGAGGAGAAGATGGCCTTCGCGAGGAAGAACACGGAGGCGCTGATGCTTCTTTTTTTGGCACTGCATGAATCTTTGTGGGGCTACATCCGTGGCTGTGACCTGGCAGCTGACGCATGGAAGAAGCTCTACTCCATTCACCAATCAACATCCCTAGCCAACAAGGTCTTCGCAATGAAGCGACTCTTGACGGTAAGGATCGAGGAGGGTGAGGACGTCATTTCTTCCATGCAACAAATCGAGTCTCTTACCTCACAATGCAATGATGTGGGGTGGAAGATTGACACAAAGATGCAGGCGATGGTGCTCCTAGTGGCTCTACCCAACAGTTGGGGTCCTCTCACCACTGTGCTGGGAGGTTGGGAGGAGAATAAACTCACCTACAGCGCAGTCGTAGAGTACATCCGCAACGAGGTGCACCGTCAAAGTGGTGGCGAGACCTCGTCAACCTCAACTGCCCTGGTTACCAAAATGCAAGGTGGCAGCAGCAGCGGCAAGTGAGGCGATGGTAAGGGCGGAGGCAAGAAGGACGCCAAGAAGGGCGCATGCCACAACTGTGGCAAGGAGGGCCATTGGGCCAAGGAGTGTCCGGAGGAGGCGCTAGCTGGCGGCAAAGGCGCCAAAGGCAAGAAGGTGCTCCTCAACGGCACGAAGAACCACGACCTGAAAGGTGCCAACAGGAGGTGCCTTGACTCAGGTGCGGAGGAACATACCCAAGTCGAGAAGGTGGGGTTCATCAACTACACCAAGTCTGCCAAGTCCATGGTGACCGCCAACGACAAGGTCGAACCTGCGGCCGGCCAAGGTGATGTGGACGTTGAGGTGGTGGTTGGTGGTAAAAAGGTGCAACGTGTTATCCAAAACGTGCAACATGTCCCCGGCNGGCACGAAGAACCACGACCTGAAGGGTGCCAACAGGAGGTGCCTTGACTCAGGTGCGGAGGAACATACCCAAGTCGAGAAGGTGGGGTTCATCAACTACACCAAGTCTGCCAAGTCCATGGTGACCGCCAACGACAAGGTCGAACCTGCGGCCGGCCAAGGTGATGTGGACGTTGCGGTGGTGGTTGGTGGTAAAAAGGTGCAACGTGTTATCCAAAACATGCAACATGTCCCCGGCCTGGCTGAAATTTTGAGTGTGAGCCGCTTGACAGACAAGGGCTATGAAGTACTCTTCCGCAAGAAAGGTGCAGTCATGCGGATGGACGGTGGCGGCGAGGTTGTGCTCGAAGCAAAGCGCGAGGGAGGTCTCTACATTGTTGAGACAAAGGTCATCCCCTCGGCAGCAGACGCAAAAGATTCGTAAGCATGCACCGTCAACCTTGCAAAAGGCGGGGGAGCAGACCTGCAGCTGTGGCATCGGCGACTCGGGCACTCATCGCCCACACTCGTGCAGGAGATGGCAAAGAGCGAGATGGTTCGCGGCGTCAACATCACCGGTGCAGCAGATGCAGCAGCAAATTCTGCAGAGCACAAGTGTGAGCCTTGCATTGTGGGCAAGGCAAAGCGTAAGCCGTTTGAAGACGGACAACAGCGGGCCGAGAACCTCCTTGAAGTTGTGCACAGTGATGTGTGTGTACCGATCAAGACGCCATCCGTTGGGGGCGCGCCTCACTTCGTCACCTTCATCGACGATTGCAGCAGAAAACTCTACGTCTACTTCATGAAGCGGAAGAGTGATGTACTGGACCGGCTGAAGAAGTATGTCGCAGCGGAGAGGCAGACTGGCCGCAAGGTCAGAGCTCTACGCAGCGACAATGGCGGGGAGTATGTGGGCTGCGGAGGGTGGCTAAAGGAGTAGGGCATTGAGTGGCAGCCGACCACTCTGTACACGCCACAATCTAATGGCGTGGCAAAGCGCATGATCCAGACGCTGCTCACAATGGCGCGGACAATGCTTGTGGATGCAAAGTTGCCACGGAGCCTGTGGGCTGAGGCAGTGAGTACGACGTGCTACATCACCAACCTCACCCCAACGGCAGTGCTGAAGGGGAAGGACGGCTGGAAGACTTCGTAGGAGGCTTGGAGCGGGCGCAAACCAAGCATGGCACACCTGAAGGTTTTCGGGTGCAAGGCGCACATGTTGGTGCAGGCCGTGCAAAGAAAAGACTCCAAACTGGACCCGCGTGCAAAGGTGCACGCGTTCGTTGGATACGAGAGCGCGCTCAAGGCGTACTATCTCTTTGATCCACGGATGCACGAATTCATCACCAGCCGCGACGTCACGTTTGATGAGCAGCAGAGCTACTACAGTAGCAACAACATTGACGTAACACACCCTCCAAAGCAAGGGGAGTGGTTCCAACTCCTTGAGCGTGAGGAGGAGCCAGCGGCTGCAGAGGTCGATGACAGGTCTTTGGAGGATGACGGTGCTGGAGCGCAGCAGGGCAATGCAGCATGTGCAGGTGCCGTTGGAGCGCAGGACGCAGCAGCCGACGCGAGGGAGCCTACGGCCGAGGACAACGTTGCAGCAAAGCAGCAACAGGACCAACAGCTAGCGTCGTCAAGGTTGTCACGTCGCAGTCGGAGGCGGCGGAATGCGGCAAAGGGGTATGACGCAAGCACGGGCCGCTGGGTTGGCATGGCGCGGTGCATGATGGCAGCCGCAAAGGAGCTGACAATTGTGCAAGAGGCACTTGCACGGCCTGACGCGCAGCAGTGGGGCGAAGCAATAAAATCTGAACTCGCGTCCCTTGCTAAGAATGACACTTGGGAGTTGGTGGATCAGCCTGAGGGGGCGATGGTGATCAGCTCCAAGTGGGTGTTCAAGGTGAAACTCACCAAGGACAGCAAGGTGGAGAAGTATAAGGCGTGGCTAGTGGCGAAGGGGTATGCGCAGTAGAAAGGCGAACACTACGATGAGACGTTTGCGCCCATCGCCAAGTTCACAAGCATCCAGACAAATCTCGCGGTGGCAGCTGCAAAGGACATGGAGATCCACCAAATGGATGTCAAGAAGGCATTCCTGAATGGCATCATCGACAAGGAGATCTACCTTGAGGTGCCAGAGGGGGTGGATGCGCTGAAAGACAAGGTGTACAAGCTGCGGAAGGCCTTGTATGGGCTAAAACAGGCGCCCAGGTGCTGGTACCAACAGATGGATGGCTACATGGCGGAGCTCGGCTTCAAGCGCTGTGAGTCAGACCACAGCATGTATGTGCAGCACAGCAAGGGACTCCATCAGATTGTCGCACTCTATGTGGACGACCTGATCCTATGCTCATCAGATCTGGCGGCTTTGCAGCAGCTCAAGGAGCAGCTGAGCAGCAGATTTAAGATGACGGACATGGGGGAGCTAGAGTGATACCTTGGGGTGAGCATCACGAGGAACCGGAGAGCACGCACGCTTGAGTTGGGGCAGGCCAAGTACGTGGCCGAGGTGCTGAAGCGGTACGGCATGGAGGACTCCAAACCAGTGGGCAGTCCGTTCTCCACAAGCTGTGAGCTGAGTGCGGCGATGGCGTCGCAAACTAACGAGGAGAAGGAGGACATGGCTGAGGTGCCTTACCAATCTGTGGTGGATAGCCTCATGTATGCCATGGTGGCAACTTGGCCGGAATTGGCCAATGCGGTAGACCAGGTGAGCAGGTATGTGGCCAACCCCGGGCCAAGGAAGCGGTGTGGCTTTGCAGATTGCTGGGGGAGCTGGGCGTGCCGCAGCTGGAGCCTACGGTGGTTCAAGAAGACAACATCGGCTCCATCTCGCTCACCAACTATCCGGCGCAGCATTAGAGGACGAAACACATCGACGTGCGCTACCACTACGCACGCGACATGGTGGAGAAGGGACAGGTTGTGCTGCAGTATTGCAACGCGAAGCACATGCTCACGGATTGCTTGACCAAGGCGCAGCCCCAGGATCGGCATGTCATCATCCTTGCAGGGCTTTGGTTGACAAGCTGTGAAGGGCTTGAAGGCGCAGACGCGGACGAGTGAGATTGAGCATGAGGCATCCGGGATGGAAGGTGCACGGGGCAGATTGTTAAAAGTGCCCCTGCCATGGATGCCATTTTCCGTTTTCCTGGTTAGACCACTAGAGAGTGGTTGAATGTCTGATCTGATTACATATTTGGACCCCTTGCATGTCGCCATGCAGTTTCAAGCTTTCAGTTGCTCGATTTGGTTGAGAATTCAGAAAGATAGCTCCATTCAAAGTTCGTGTCGAAGGTGGGTGGAATCTGGGTTCCGTCATTGGTGACGGATTAATTCCACCACCAGTGATCCAAGTTCGACTGGCAGGGGCACTTCTAACAGTGCGTACCCCTTTGCCATGAATTGCGACTCATACTTGTCAACCACACCTTCTTTTGTGAACTTGGTTTTGAAGACCCACTTGGAGCCAATGACCTTGGCGTCTTTCAGCCTATCAGCCAGCTGCCACATCTCGTTTTCAGCAATGGACGCCAACTCCAACTTGATGGCAGCGTCCCACTGCTTCCCCTCGGGCCATGCAAGCGCCTCTTGCATGGTTTTCTACTCTGTTGATACAGCCAGCATGAACCACGTCATGCCAATCCATCGACCGGTGCCCGCATCGAAACGCTTCCCCGCTCTCCTCTGCCTCGCGCTACGGCGCGGCAGTTTTGGTGGCGTCTCGTTGCTCTGCTACAATCCTTCCGATTCTGCCCGCTCCAGTGAATCATGAACCAAACGGCTCCCCGAGGATCCCTCCCGTTCCGGTGAACCATCAACCGGACGGGCGGCGCGTCCGGAGGATTTTTCTCTGACGCCCGTCACAAACTCCATCGGGAGTGCGCGCTTTGGCGCCCGTGGTACCTCCTTTGACGGATCATTCCGCCGGATCTCCAGCCCAACTCCATCGTCATCGGAGTCCTCCACGTCGGCTTCTGCACCTGCAATACTGCCGTGCTCCCATGCCGCATCATCGACCTCTGCGTCCGCTAGCTCCTCCTCGTAGTCAAGGAGTTGGAACCGTTTCCTTTGTTTTGGAGTGTTCCCAACGCTCATTTTGTTTCTGCTACTGCTAAAGCTCTAGTGCTTGTCGAACTTGATGTCAGGGCTGCGCATGATCTCTTGCGTGCGCGGGTCCTAGAGCCGGTACGCTTTTTGTGCGCTCTCGTAGCTGAGGAACAAGCACGGCATCGCCCACAGTTCTAGCTTGCTGTCGCGTCACTACGCCGCCTGTACCATCACGTGTGCCTTGTACCCGAACACCTTCAGGTGCACCACGTTTGGCTTGCGCCCGCTCCAAGCCTCATGCGGCGTCTTCGAGCCGCCCTTACCCTTCAACACCGCAGTTGAGGTGAGGTTGATGGTGTAGCTTGTTGTACGCACAGCCTCCACCCAGAACACTCGCGGCAACCCCGTATCAACAAACATGGTCTGCACCATGTTGAGGAGCGTCTGGTTTGCCAACTCCACCACTCCATTGGACTGTGGCGAGTACAGCATAGTGGGTTCCAATTTGATGCCTTGCTGCTTCATCCACCTGCTACAGCCCACGTACTCTCCGCCGTTGTCATTACGTAGCGCTCTGGCCTTCTAGCCAATCTGCCTCTCCACCAATGCGATGTACTCCTTGAGCCGGTCTAGGTCCTCTCCTTTTTGCTTCATGAAATACACATTGAGTTTTCTGCTTTAGTCGTCAATGAAGGTGACAAAGTATCTCAAGCCAGTGTTTGACGATGTTTTGAATGGTCTTCACACGTCGTTGTGCACGACCTCCAGCAAGTCCTTTGCGCAAGCCTCGTTCTCATTGAATGGCTTGCGCCTCGTCTTGCACAAAATGCAAGGCCCGTACTTTTTCTGCACTGCTACATCTGCTGCTGCATCTGCTGCATCATCGATGATGAGGCCGCACACCATGTCGCTCTTCGCCATCTCCTTAACGGTTTCAGATGCTAAATGCCCCAATTGTACGTCAATGCGCACCACTCCGCCTTTCCTACATAAGAGCACCTCATATCCCTTGTCCGTCAAGCGGCTGACACTCAGGATTTCAACCAGGCCGTGGACGTGTTGCACATCACGAATTGTACACAGCTTCTTCTTACCGCCCACCATGACTTCCACCTCCACATCGCCTTGGCAGGCCATCGGCTCGACTTTGTCGTTCACGACCACCATCCACTTGGAGGACTTCTTGTAGGTGACAAACCCGACCTTATCGACTTGGGTGTGCTCCTCGACCCTGGAATCCAGGCACCGCCTATTGGCCTTCTTGAGGAAGTAGTTCTTGTCGCTGCTGAGAATCGACCTGCCCTTGGTGTTGTTGCCGCCGGCATTCGCCTCCTCTGGGCACTCACCAGCCCAATGGCCCTCTTTGCCATAATTACGGCACGCACCTTTCTTGGCGCCGTTCTTGCTGCCGCCCTTTCCGCCACTTCCTCTACCCCCGCTTCCACTACCACGCGTTTTGGTGACGAGGGCCGATGAGGAAGATGAGGACTCCCCGCAGCTCCTGCGCTGCATCTCGTTGTGGATGTACTCTACAACCGCGCCATCGGTGAGCTTGTCCTCCAACCATCCTCCGAGGACGGCAATGAGTGGACCCTAACTGTCAGATAGGGCCATGAGGAGGGCCATCGCTTGCAGCTACGTGTCAGTCCTCCACCCCAAATCATTGCATTGCAAGGCAAGCGACTCCATCTGCTGCATGGCGGAGATGACATCATCTCTCGCGTCGATTCTCACCATGAGGAGCCACTTCATCGTGAAGATTTTGTTTGCGAGCGACTTGGATTGGTGGATGGCACAAAGTTTTTGCCAACCTTTGGCTGCCAGCTTGTAGCCTTGGAAGTAGCCCCACTACGACTCAGCTGTCCCGGACACCAAGAGTATGAGCGCATCCGTGTTCTTCTTTTCAAAGGCCTGCTTCTCTGCATCCGTAGCACTAGCGTCCGTGAGCACCTCCTTCCCCAGCATGACGTCTAGCAGCCCCTTATGCCCAAGGTGCAACCCAAACTGCCACCTGCAGAGCCTGAAGCCCGGGCTGCCCACATACTTTTGAATGGGGTGTGTCTCCTTCTACGCCATTTGCGCAACTTCTACTCCAAAGGGTTCTTTTAGAACTTCACGGCGACGTCCAAGATGACAATCCCGTGCACTGCATAAGACGTGCACGTCGGAGACGATCAAACCCATGGGCCCATAACCGTTTGTTAGAGAATCCGTGGGATGCTGTCCCGACGGTTGTCTGATTGTCTTTAGTGGTCTACGTCTTCTGTTTTGGGCGTATCTGAGACTGAGCATGAGCTTTCTGGTCGCCTCACGCTATGTGAGCAGGAATTGAGAGACAGTCAGTTTGTGAAGGCAACAACGTTGTTTTGCATTACTTTTTGTACATGGACATAATCACAACATTTACAGGGGTAGTCATGAGCTTTCCAATGCTCTAAAGTGCGTGCAATTTGGCCAAGCGTAGCCCAAGTTATGATTGCCAAAGTGCAGGTCTTACCCACCATCCAAACGCATAACGCCTCCATAGTGCGCACACGCGTGGCGCCTTTCTTCACGTGCGAAGTGCCTTTCCCAAGGCGCAGATCCTTTTGCACGTGGTGTAGGGGTCCCCTGCACTATTTCCATGCATTTCCCTCACCTTTGCGTTGATTTTGGTGATGGGGTGTGACGAGGTGCGAAACCTTTCCGCGGACCTGCAATCAGAGTTTTGACGAAGTCCCTGAGTAACAAAACATAAGAGTTTTGGACACCGAGCCAGGATTTTGGCAAAGTCCCTCAGTAACAAACTACAGTACAGGATCTGGTGGATTATCCATCGGATGCCTCGACAGACCTTCCGGAGCAAAATCTCCAGATGATACTTTTGTTACTCGGTCCGGTCAATTATCCATTGGATTTTGAGTCGCAGCCGGCTCCTAGAGCCGCTGCGTACACCCCAACTTTTGAACACCATATCTCCCTCAATACTTGTTTGATTATGGAAAAACAACTTCCACCGGATTTCAAAACTTGTCAAATTTACGGGGCAATCATTCATTTGAAGACCGGAGCAATCCTCAAGCTGCCAGATTCGCCGGCACAGAGTTTCCTCATTCTGGCGCCTCGTTGGTGCCTCCCGGCGCCGCACTTGGGCATGCGGAGGGGCAACTTTTCAACACTGCATCGCGCAAAGCCTCACATCTCCTTATGATCCCTCGTTGCGTTCGCTTGTCATCCAGCCGTTCATGCTCCCTCCCCCTTGCCTCGGCTGTGCCTCCCGCCTGCACCTCGCGCGTAGCTTCATATAACTTTTGCACTCGTGATTCGGATACTGCCTGCGCCACCTGGACTCGATGCAGTTCCTATTGGAGGGCATCCGTCTGACCTTGGAGGATGGTTAAATGGCAGTCCATGACCTTGTTGTAGCGGAGGAACAGCCCTTGGATCCTATCTTTGGTGTCCTCTTGCATCGCCCCGCATGCCAGGACCACCTCCTCCCATAGCTTTTGCGCCATCTCTACCCACCTTTGTTGGTCACGGCGATCTTGTTGGGTTGGGTTTTTTGGGCTCCTTCCTTCTACTCTGCTTTGGCTTGTTTCAGCCCCCATTGTCCTCCTCCGGACCTCCTCTTTCTCCTCCGGACCCCTCCCTAAGGGCTCAACCTCCACCTTCTCCAGTGCAACCTTTGCCTCTTCTTGTATGCTCGCCTTCTCATCGTTCCCCTTTCCCTTTCTACTCTTGACAGGCTTCCGTCCATCCTCGGTCTCGTCCTCTATACCGTGGTCATGCCGCTCGTATCCCTCCTGTCTTTCCCATTTTCTCTATCCTCCTTGCTGCACCATCCTCCCCTCTATCCTCCTTGCCTTGTCTTCCTAGTTTAACCTTCTTTCGGTCGGCCTCCATGCTCTTTGTGGGGCTACCTGCTCCCTCTCCCATCTCCTGCTGTGGCTCTTACTTTGCCTCTGTAGAGTCCAGGTTGCCCGCTATTGTGCCTCACTGACCGCCCGTCGTCACGCCCTCTCCTGCTGTGCTGCTTGGATCTCTACCTGCTTCTTTTGCCAGCTCCGTGACCCTTTCCCCATCGAATTGTATCTGCTGTGAGCTGGCCACGGTGGTGGTTTCGGTTGTTCAACCCCCTTGAACTCCACCGCCGAGGCTTCCGCCAGCGGGGTTGTGAGTGGTTGGAGAGGGGGTTTTTCTGTGGGTGGTGATGGCGATGAGGGTAGGATCCTGGGGGTTCCCCGAAATGGGATGATGAGCTCTATGTTTTTTTGTGAGCTTTTGGTGTAAAAAATGGGGGACGTTGGGGTTGTGTTTGCTTAAGGAGGAAATTTGGTTGTTGTCGGATACCCCGGGTATTTCAGAAATACCCCCTTTGGGTATTCCAGGAACTCCCCGTCCGGGTCGGTACTTCGAAAAAATATTGGGTCCCCATTGAGTGGGGACTCCTCTCGCGGGAAAAGCAATAGGGGACCCCCTCCCCCCCTTGGCATGCCAATGGTAGCAATCGACAGCCCCAAGGGGTCGTCTCCTGGGCCGTTGATCCGCCAGGTGGCCCCCCCTGGGCCGCTCCTCCCCTCCTCCGTCGTCCGCCGTCTGGTGGCTGGCGGTTGAGCCTCGCTCCAGCCAGCCACCTTCCGCTTGTCCCCCCCTGCTGACCACCTCCCACCCCTCCCCCCCAGATCGAAAGATTGGGGCAAGGAGCAGAAGGAGAGGGTATGGCGGCGCCCCCCCCCCCC
>SZWC01023102.1:7322-32652 GCA_023375785.1 Penium margaritaceum | reverse complement strand
GGGGGGGGGGCTTTTCGAGCTTCTACCCCCCAGCCTTCCCCGGTGGTAGTCCTAGGCTGCACCTTATCAAACGGGCTCCCAACCACGAACGTCAAGAGTTTGAGCAAGGAAGGGCAGGCGTCTCCCTGTGGACGTTCTTCTGCAAGGAACAGACGGACAGGCTCTACACACAGACTGGCACAGTGACATGTGGCTCCTTGTACTGCCTTCATCTGACGTTCGGCGAAAACAAACGTACAGTTCCAGAACCATGCCCCCTGCGTCGCACGCCACGCCTGCCCAAGCAGAGCATTGCCGCGCCGAAGCAGGCCACACGCTCTGCAGCGCCCACTCCTGCCGCAGCTCCTGCAGCACCTCCACTGGTGGCAGAAGGGTGTGCGACGAAAGGGAAGGAGGAGGGAAGGACAAAAGAGGGACGAATAAAGGGAGAGAGGGAAGAGAAGGGGGCGCAGAGGGAGAGGAAAGGGGCAAAGGGGAGGTGGTGAGATTGGAGCGTCTGGTCCGATGCACGGCATCAGGCATGTCATGGTCCGTGCAGGAAGCTTGAGAGGACCAATTCTGCATGCCACGGTACTAGCTCCCACATCACACTGCACTCGTCATGAGCACGATCCAGCCACAGACTTCCTCAACTCCTCCACAGCCCTCTGCACCGCTGTACATCTCTCTTCACACTACTAACATCCATGCACACCGATCCACATCCCTCCACACCCCTCCACATCCCACCACACCCCTCTGCATCCCTACCTGCTCACACTGTTTCCCTCCTCTGCGGAGACCCATCACACGGACCCTCCCCCCATGCCCTGCCAGAGGATTACAGAGGCACAGTGTGCTGCTCGCGATAGTCTGCCATCATCACTTCCCCTCAACAATCCAGAACCCTTTCAATCCACCCGGCACCGAGTGACAAACTGTCTCCCAGCACCAACGAGCCACCCTCTGGCCTTCCACGCTCAACCGCATAAACATTCCTCCGTTCAACATTCCCACTCCCACCCTTGCCCACTCCGGCCCGCCCGTGTGCAGCACTGCATTGAACTTGGCAGAGGCATTCACGCATTCTCGAATGCGCAAGGAATTCGATGCCGGTACACCACCGAATGCCGGTTCACAACAGCACAAGAGCTGCGCAGCACAGCACGGCACAAAAGCAGTGCAGCACAGCACGGCACGAAAGCAGCGCAGCACAACACAGCAAAGTTGAGGGTGACGCAGAGTGGCGCTGGGTTTTGCTGCACGGAGCAGGCTTCGCACGGAGCAGGCTTCGCACGGAGCAGGCTTCGCACGGAGCAGGCTTCACACGGAGCAGGCTTCGCACGGAGCAGGCTTCGCACGGTGTAATGCTGCGCCGCACGACACGTTGCGGGGTGGCGCGGCGTGGTGCAGGGGCACACGGCACGTCACAGCACGGCACGGAACGGCACGGCACGGCGTGGCACTGCACAGAACGGCGAGGCACGGCACAGCATGGCTCGGCAAAGGACACCACAGCACAGCACAGCACGGCACGGCATGGCAAGGCACGGCACAGTACGGCATGGCTTGTTACGGCATGGCACAGCATGGCATGGCACGGCGCAGCACAGCACCGCAAAGCACATCACAGCACGGCACAGCATGCTAATCAGTGCAGGTCAGAGTAGCGCAGAGCAGCGCAGCGTAACGCAGGGCAGCGCAGCGCAGCACGCGCAGCGCAGCGCAGCGCAGCGCAGCGCAGCGCAGCGCAGTCCTCACTTGGCAGTGCAGGACAGCAAAGTGTAGCACTCCCCAACGCAGCACTCTACAGCGTCGAGCAGCGCAGCACAGTGCAGCCCAGCGGAGCACATTGCAATGAACGGCAGAGCAGCGCAGCGCAGCGCAGCGCAGCGCAGCGCAGCGCAGCGCAGCGCATCATCTGCTGCACAGACCAGCACAATGGCACAGCGCTAGGCTGGGAAGCAATCTGCAGCGCAGCGCAGCCCAGTTCAGCATAGCACAGCACATGACAGCACAGCACAGAACAGCAAAGCACAGCACAGCACAGCGAAGCATAGCACAGCACAGCGAAGCATAGCACAGCACGGATCAGCACAGCGCAGCACAGGACAGCACAGCACAGCACAGCACAGCACAGCACAGCACAGCACAGCGCAGCACAGAACAGCACAGCGCAGCACAGCACAGCACAGAACAGCACAGTGAAGCACAGCAGAGCGCGCAGGACAGCAGAGCAAAGCACAACACACCATGGCACGGTGCGGCACACAAAACCAGAATCTGTGCCAACTGGAGCCCCCTCTGTACCAACACCCATCCGCATCTCCCATGCCAACTACGAGGCAGCACTCTTACGCTGCGCCGGTTGCAGTAGGACATCCCCGGACAAGGATGCAAGAGCCGCGAGAGCCTTCCTCCTAGAGGTCCTAGGTTCGACTCCCCCTGCCTGTCCCCTTCCCCTGCGACCCTGGCTGGCGTCCCCTCCCACATTCCACCGCTGCCGCACCGCTTGCGTCAGCTTCCACCACCGCTGCTCTGCTTCTGCTTCTGCTTCTGCTGCATCTGCCGCTCGGAAGCGCCTGCTGCGACAACCCCAGCCTGCGAACCTGCTGCTGCCGCTGCTGCTGCTGCTGCCACCGCCGCAGCTGGCAACAAGATCCTGACCTGCCATGGCAGCAGAGCGTCTGCTGCGAAAGGCGTGCCTCTTTGGCGCGAGGGATTGTAAGGGATGGGAGGCGCAAATCGGACAGGATGTCCTGTCGAGCTGGGTGAGATCCTGTGGGCGCGCCTCTTCTGTACAGAAGACTGGAGAGGAGACTGAGGAGATTGGCGGGGAGGGGGAGGAGGAGGAGGAGGAGGAGGATGTGGGAGAAGGTGAAGACGTGTCCAGAACAAGGTCCTTGGCTGATTCAGAGAGTGGACGAATTGCAGGCCAGCGGGACGAGGCAAACACTAAGCACTCCTTCCCTTGGAGGACGAGGACGAAGGACGGGAGGAGGAATAGGAGAAGGTGGAGGGGCCTGAGGGTGCAGGAGAAGTGTATTCTCGCGCATTTACGCGAACGCCTCTCAACATCGGCTGCCTCAGTCATGTCGTCAGGTGGAGGGAGGGGATGGGGGGCCTGATCCGTGGGGGCGACGGCAGGCGGACAAGACAGGAGCGGGAGATGGGGTGGGAGGAGGGGGAAGGGGGTGACTGGAGCAGGTCAGGGGCCTTAGTCGCTAGGAACGAGTCTGTAAGCAAATGGCAGACCCTGGCGAGTAGACGTCGACGTTGGGCGGCACACGGGTTGCGCTGCTGGGGGGGGGACCTGGCGAGGGGCGAGTGAGGATGGGTCCTGGCGGGTAGTGCCGCGTCGCACTTGCAAACCTTGCGGTCGTCGCAAGGTCTCACGAGAGCTCGCATGGGTGGCGTCGGGGCCGCAGAGAGGAGAGGGAAATTGCGAGGGCGGGCGGGGGAGGGTGGGTGGGGGAGGGTGGGGTGGGGTGGTGGGTGGGGGTGGTGTGAGTGCGGGGGCGAGGGGCATGTTAAGAAATGCTTCTTTGACGCCGTCGCTGGCCGAAGCAGGCACAGCCAAGAGCAAGACACGGCGCCATGAGTGAACGGAGAGCAGGGAGAGGCTATGTGGGAGAGGGTGAGAGACAAGGAGTAGGGGGAGGAGGGGCGGCAGCTGGGGGAGGCACAAGTGGGGGGAATATAGACATTGACTTCGTTTAGGGTTTGATGGCGTTACTGCCGACTTATCCAGCTCGAGGACGCAAGCATCCGTTGTGCTGACTCGGCTTCGAAAGTGACGCAAAGCGGAAGTCGTCGACCGAGGGAAGAACAATGACGCTTGGATGACCGTTGAAGAGAGAAGATGTCCTAAGATGGACATCTATAGAGTATGAATCTTCAGAGCCACTTCCCGCTAGAGAGTGACAAATTTCCCAATGTAGTCTGTACAAGATTATCCACAGCCCCGATGAGGAAAACCAAGGGATCTACATGGAATCCAAGTAATACATAAATTCGTTCTTATTTTATTCTTAAGAAGATTATGAGATGGAGGATTCCCCCTTTTCTCCCTCAACAAAGTAAACTCAAAAACGTGCGAGTTCATGCTATGGGGTAAGACTAGAAGAAAAGATGGTGATGTTCATGATCTTAAGGTAACCTTGCCTCATCAAATTTCAGCAAAGGAAAAACATATACAAGAAAACTGGTATACGACCAAATTCCTTCATTGTGCATCAAATAAGTGTTAACATCCTTGTTGGTAGAAAACATAATGCATGTATAGAAATGCTTCACACTTTAGACAAAAGAAGGAACAAAAAAAGAGTTGATTATGGGTACGAAAAATACAGATTTGTTTCATGATAGGAAAAGCTAAATCAATCACGACTTCCACAACAATACTTAAACACCACATTCTACCAATGTAGACAAAGGTAAAGCAAGACAACACAACACGTGGTTGTAATGTGAGGTATTTTAGAGACTCTTACATAACCTAAGAAACCACGTAATTAAGGAATTGAACCTTCATGGATCATGGAAATATTGATTAAATTCTAGCATAAATTTTTTTTAAAACCTTTTAAGTCAAAGGAAACTATCAAATGTAGATATTTTAACCATTTGAAGTAAAACAATGGTCTATAATGCAAAAACCAAGGGTATTGCTTCATCGTTAAGAAACACACCGAACATTTTTAAGCTTTTCCACTTACTCCTTGTCATAGATTTCCAAAATACAATAAAACCTCTAGTAAATTTTTTGCTACCTTGCAACAATATAGGAAATTTAGCTTGCCAGAAACATTATGTTTTATGTTACACTTGCCCTCTTCTTTTATGTCCCAAACAAAGTGGTTTAACCTCCAACACCTTCATATTCACACATTTATTTTTTTAAATGGATGATTTGTACTGATGAATCGTTAAAATCTTGTAAAATGTAATGGTGCCTGATCATTTTGTTTGACACACATTGAGCACTTTATGCCATTTCCTCTCTAGATGATCCCACATCTAGTGAATAATTTAGATGTGAGCATAAGAGGAGATGAACACACGCATCCTCCACTCATGTGCTCATGACAAAGGGGTGACTGGTCCCTTCACACTACCCCTAATCCTATCACATATCTCCTTCTCTCTACATCTCTTCACTCTTCCTCCCTTAATATCTCTATCCCTCACGTTCTCCACATGCTCATCCAGGTTTGCCATGCATGGCAAGTAGAGGAAAAAGGCTGAAGTCATCAAGGACATAGGCCTTAGATATTTAGGCCTTCCAGCCTCATGGCCTTCAATCAAGCAACCCTTGCATCATTGTAAGCCTGTTACATGGTCATGTGTCACCTCAAATCCCTTTAATCATAAAAACATGGCAGGCATCTGGTAGGGTTTTCAATCTTAAGCATTCTAACCAATACATGGGTCCAATTTCATGTCCTACTTGCCGAAATTAATATTCCTTCACCACTAATAATGATGTGAAGGGTTTGGCCCCATGATTAAGGTCGAAAATGCCTTAATTCTCATAATTCAAACGCATTTGGATGATCATATACCAAAAATATCTACAGCATCAATAATCATTGCATTCTCTCTCATGATGCTTACGCATTCCAACAAAACAAACCATTCTTAATTTTCAAGATCATTAGAATTTTGACACAAGAAGAAACTTTTCTTCCTATTAGATTCTTTGAAATAAATCCGATGGTGTGGGTTATCTCTCAAGATTCTTGACAAAACGGCATGATGTGCATGAAACTAATGTGATGAGCATTCAGAGACTACTGACTTGTTTTTCACTCAAATATCCATAGATTTGAGGCTACGAGGGGAGAGAGAATTTCATTTTACCGACACGAAAAGTATTAATTTTGTACAGACTAATTTTCATAAACGACCATAGTGTTCAAGATAATAATAAGGTAAAACATTACGTATATCCACATTTTAGAACAAAATCCACCCTTAGTACACTACCATGCAAAACATGAGCTATGCTTAAACCTATCATTGATATTATACAGTACGTGGCAAGAACAAATATCATGTTAAGGTCATGTGGACTACAGTGCCAATATGTTGATGGCTTGTTTTTGGGTGCAAAACATCAAAGCATCCTTCACTAAGAAGTTTCTCATGGTGTCTCCTCAAAATGTGTTGGTGCTTAAATATTTTGTATACATTCAAAGCCCAGATATTATTTCGGATAATAGATTGCTTAAAACTACAACCTTTCAACCTTGCATGTAAGATTCACATAGTAATTGTCTAATAAAAAGGAGTTCCACTTTTGAAAGAACGAAATTTGATTAAAAAAGGTTGAATTTTTTAGTGCTAAAAAGACAACAAAATCATGGGATTAAGTACTTCTTGGCTTCAATATGCTACATAGGCAAAATGGTTTCTTTACTTCTAATAAAAAACGTGAAAACGGAAAAGTAACATCCTTTGTTCAAAGACCCCTTTTATTTCAATGCTTAAACTATCAGAAAATTTTGCATTTTGAAAACAACGTGAGGATCTGTAGATTGTGTTTGAAACACAAGGTCAAGAGCACAACGTCAAGACATTACTTCTATTTTTTCTACACTTTGTAAACACATCTCTTACCCTTGTTCTCTCATCCATGCATGTCTTGAATCTTCTTCATATTCTTGAATGTCCATTGAAATTTCTTGACGTGTCTAGTTATCCTTCGATAGTGTTTCTATCACAATGATTCAATATGGTTTGGCATTTCTTCCTTTCAAAGAACCGTGAACAACGCATTTTTGCATCTCTTGAAGTTTTAATTTATCACTATTTAAGGTTATCATTCTACAAAGAAGACTGAATCAATATTGTTTAGAGCTTTTCCGAATCCAAGATAAAGAGAAGTTGGGGTGCATAATAATGATATCCACAAGTTATTATTCCACACATGTTTTCAAATACTGAATATCATATTTAAAACGTATTTAACTACAATTGAATGGTTGGAAACAACATTAACATTCCATTCGAATTAAAATCCTTCTTGGTGTTGGAAAACATAGTTCTTTTATTCAATAGGTTCATAAATTAAGATGTGGTGGTTGTATTAATATATTTGAATATTTCTACCATTTCATTCATACTGATCCCCTTTACTATAATGAACGTTTAGCCAATGGAAACTCAATTCATGTAGGTGATTTAATCATTCATGTCCATTTCAAAATTATTCATCATTAACAAAAAATTTGATTTTTCAAACATTTGGAGGCCTTTCAGAGAACCAACCCCTTTGTTTGCATCCAAGAAGAGAGTGGTTACTACTGCAAAATGGTCTATAAAGGTTTAAAGGCTTCTGCCAGCAAACGTTTTACAAACCATACTCTTGAACTTTCTAGTAAGGTATAAAAATAACATTAATGAAATACATTTTCTAATCATACCAACTTTCATTCTTATCCTCAATAGAATCCCATCTTTTAAAAGATTGAGATGGAAATGGGTGGAGGGGGTTATGGTGTTGAGTATCAAATGTGCTTGTTCATTACGGATGAATGGTTGAAGTCTCATAATTTGTGCATATCCTTCTTTAATATTTTTCTTACTCCCTCACTCCTCATCTGCGTGTTCATATGGCAAGAAAAGAGACAAGGGTGAGGGCTCAAGCTAATGTACCTTGATCATTGAGGCCTCATGGACGCACATATGTGGGTCAAAGGACCTTTGGTTAATCAGTGGTGCTGATGATTTTGATCAATCACATGATTCGCTACTGGCTAGCGATTTCCTTGATCTAAAGGTCAACCACTAGCATTAAAGGGACAGTTACGTAGAATACAAGGCTTTGGTTGCATGTAAGTTGCATTGCTATGAAGAGAGAGGCAAACTTTGCCCCCCTTTCCTATGTTAAACATAATTTTTGTCATGATGACCTATGTGTCATATTCAGTTTCCATGTATGAATGATGAACAAATATTCTCATAATTCTAATTTTGAATACTCAACGATGAATCATTATTTATTGTGATAAGCCTCTAGATTTCCTTATATCAAAACTTCGTTTACTTATCAAACATAGTGATAATAACGTATTAATTATATGATAGAAACAAACTGATCAATGAGCAACATTCCCTTATTTTATTTCATCGTTAAAAAACCAACATAAAAACTCCATGACGTATTTAACTATATTTTAATCCTTGATTATGTTTAATTAAAATTCATCCATGAGTCATAATCTCATTCGCATTCCATTCAGTTAAGATACATTGGGTATTCTACTTTCATTTGCATTTTTTGGATATTTTGAATACGCTTTTCTACTTTGATGATCATCCTTGTTACACCATATATTAAGGTTTGTTAATTCCTAAAATTTGTTCTTTTGTATTAAATATTCAGATAGCCTTATTATTTTTAATTATATACGGATCAGAAAATATAGTAGACATATTTATCTATATTTGATTTTTCATCTAGGTTTAGAAGACATTTCAAAGTAAATGATGAACTAAAAACGTCCTCTCCATGGAACCACAATCAAAACATATTCATTTCATCATGTTTCATGCATGATTTGCATGTATTGTTATGAAAAAGGGATATGCATTCCTCCATTTGTGAAAAACGATTTTATGTTCCATTTCATTTTAAGGATGAATGTAGCTAGATCCTGGCATGACCTTTTACACAATTTGTGAAAATTTTAACGTGCTCATTCATGTCCATTTTTTACACTACCATCCAAATATTTGCATCTAATCATGCTGATTTGCATCTTAGGCCTCTCATCTTGAAATATAATAAAATCAAATCAAACGTTTATTTTTAAAGGGAAAGATAAAGTTATAATTTTCATATAGCTACAAGGTTTACATTTCATTGACACGAAGCATTTTCAAAATTTTTGGTTGAAAATAACCTTCATTCAAAGGAGGGTAGAAAAATAGAAATGAGCCCTTAGAATGCACAGTTCACTTCCACAGCTGAACGTATGGGTATAATCCTACTCATAAACCAATGGAGATTGATCCATGAGCCATGTCATTGCTGGAAAACAAAGGTTTACTCCATGTTATCTACATAAATTGATGTTATCAAATAGACCAGGATAACGCATCATCTTCCACTACATCTACCAATAGCAAGTGAAAAAGAGGAAACATCTTTAAGGACAGTGCTTATTCTTAGGATAATACTAAAACTCCTTCAATCGAACTGTTTGGGTGCATAAATATCCCATTAAAAGTTCATCATAACTTTTATAGGAAATAAAGACTAGTTATGTAGTAAAACTATTTATGCCCAAATGTATATCTATTTAGGTTACATTATCATCCCCAAAAATGCATAGCTTGCTTAATTTGCAAAGGCAAGAGATTCAACTTCCACCTTACCAAGATAGGAAATCACAAATATCAGTTAAAAACAAGATTGTGTCAACAAGTTACGAGAATCATGCCATGCAAATTTATGGTATTTGTTACTGTATTGATCAATATTTCATGCCCATATTAACTTGTTGTGCAAAGATCATATGTAAGATTAAGCAGCATGAAAAGGTATCACTTTACATCATAAGAAGCCACAACAAGGTCCATGCATAAACATACGTTATGCTTCAATATTCAACAAAGCCTCATGCATAATGTTTGGGGAGACATTGCGGGTGACATGTTGACACGTTGATAATGTCATCTATGCTTAGGCATGAACGTTTTTGCCATATCAAGAATATAATTTTTCCTTATGGGTGATGAGTTTTTTCGCACACATTTTGTGTTCATTAATTTTTTATCTCAACACTTCCTCTTGCTTTTGCTACAAAGCTACCTCAAAAAACGAGCAAGGAAAAATCCATCTTTCGAGAAAACAATGGACCACCATCTACAATGCAATCTGCTCTTTGAATGGCAATTGCTATGGTGATCAACTAGGAGGTGATGAACATACTCGTACCCCATTTTCCACTCGGGATCCACTTGAGGAAAAATAAGAACAAAAGAACATGTAGTTGGATCAAGATGTGGCCTTCATAGCTAGTTCAATGAAGTTGGTTGAACAAAAGGTCCTCATGGCATCTTGTCTCTGGAATACACATGGGTTCCACTTTCATAACAAGGTAAAAATTGTGAACATGTCATATTACAATTGTTAAACATGGTTTTGCACAACAAATCACATCATAAATATTTTCTACTACATGCGGAAAACAAGGCATATGCCTTCTTCCAAAATTATGTATTGTGACTTGGTCAACAAATAGAGTTTCAGTTTGTAGCATGAAGAACTACATCAAAGATACTTGCATTTCACACTCCATGGGTAGGAAGGTACAATCACAAACTATGTTTTCTTTAGTTTTTTTCATGTGAAGATGAACCTCAATGTAATATACTAAGGTATAGTTAGTCATGCCCATTTTATACACACCACATTCCGTGTATTAGGTACGTAGATTTGGCTAATGTCCATGAAGTTGTCTTAAGATTTTATCGTTTTTTGTTCACATGGACAATAATGTACATGGTGCCTGTTCCTTGGGAATTGCATGTTATAATTATAACAACGAAATAAAAGAATAAGACATTATGGGTGAAACAGACAAAAGACGTACATATGTCTTCAAACATTTCACCTAGGCCTATTTGTAAATTGGATGTTTAATTCAAGATTCCATGAACTCGAACGGAAATTATCTTCTTGTCAAGCTTAGTCATGTAATTACTTGATTGTGGTTTTATCCACGACACACTGCGGTACTTGTCCCCCCCCCAAACCTCGATTGTATTGGAGACTTTTACGTGGTGCGTGTATTGTAGAGCAACTATTTCTGTATAATAGTGTATCATGTACACAATTGTAGATTTTTGCGTGTCCATGAGATACACGGACCATAAAAACTTTACAAATACAACTTAACTTTGGGAGAGAGGATATTTAGCACGAGATTTGATGTCACCCCCCCCCCAAAGGGTGCAGTGCATTAGCGAAGTGTATTTGGGTGGTTTATTTCTCTCATATGATGAGAAAAAAACTATACACTAATGTATGTCCGTTCTTCAATTGCCGATCTCTTACAATTAACGATCAAAGTACAATTGTTTGTATAATGATAGAAACAAAACATTCACTAGTGTATTCAGATTTGATGGCATAAATATGCACAAAAATACGGTCACAATGTAGTTGGGAGTGTCACTCCCCCTTGACAGATGACCAAAAGTATTTGTGTTTTTTATCGTAGGATGTAGTGTGGTGGCCATGGAATTTTTTCAACAATGTATTGTACATTATTGTATCTTCTTACTTGTCTATTACGTGTCATTTAATACACACACCATATAAAGTCGTCCAATATACTTTGATGATTTGGGGGGAGGGGGCGCTTGGTCTCCAGCTAACCCCCCCCCCAAAGGTTAGAGTGTATAGGTGTGGTGTATTTTTTCAGGGTATCCAGTTTATTTGGTTCAAGCAAAGAAATAATTACTAATGAACTTGGGGATGATGGCTTGTACAAACTCGAAAGCCGTCAATGTACGATTATCGACAATCACGATCTGACGAGTGAAGTTTGTAAACGAGGACGTTGAACGATATCCACAGGCAGACCGTTGATGAATGACAATGGATGGTTTTGAGAGAGTTTTGTGATAGTGAATTCAGACGATGGTGAGTTGGTCACCATGTCCCCCCCTCCCACTGTCAAAATGTTTTAGAGATATAAAATGGGACATGTATCGCACAACATCAAAGACGATACACTAGTGCATTTTTCTAATGGTTTGAATGTAGGGTCCAACCCCCCTACTCGATGATAGAAGGGAACCTGCTGGGCCTTGCTACCCCAAGGCACAGCAAGAGCCTGGGAAAGCAAAAAAATAAAACACAAACCCGCAAATTACGACTTTGGGATGATTCTAGCCCTTTCACACTTTGAATAGAAAAATATGCAATGTACTTCCTTACAGTTAGAACACATTTTATGTAAAGGTAAAAATGTACACCTTCCATTGACAACTGTAAATGGAGCTCAAATACACTTAGCAATGGATTTTATCACGTGTTTTAAAGATATATGGAAAATCTTCTACGAAGTTTTGTGTGTTCAAGCATTCAACTACATTTGCACGACTGTGAACAAACATTGTAAAATACATTTTGTGGCAATTTCCATGAAGGTACCATGAAACATCAAAAGGCATGAGATTATTATGTATAATTCATGATGATTGTATGTTTTACGGGTGATTAACCATTAATGGTCTAATGAGGTCTCATGCATAGTAATAGAATCATTCAAAAACAAGACAAGATGGATCTTTTGTCCTTATATCATAAGCATTACTCAAAACATCCACATGAATATTCCATACACCATTTTACTTTGCACCTCATCTAAGAATATCATGGATTTAGTAGGGGAGACTCTTGGGGATACAAACATATTTCAATTTTCCATGAAACGTTTTTGCCTAAATTGATCATGTGAAACTTTATGGATCGCCATGGGAATTCATTGTCAAAAAATTACATTATCTTGAGATATGAACGCTATAAAGTGTAATAAGAAGCTTCATGATGCCACACGTGCCCTTAGTATGTATGTGTCAAATTTTAATGAAATTCATGCATTCCGTTAATTTGTTATATCTGTCGTAAGAATAATTAATTCAATCATCCCTGCCATCATTTGAATTTCTTAAGACTTGGTATAGTTGGAACCATTTCAACTATACTATGACTTGAACAATTATCATTGAATTTCATTTCATGCATTTTAAGCAGTGTTCCCTTGTGTGTACGCTTCATGTCACCAAAGCATGTGCTTATATGTATGTCCATTATGCTCGATACAGTATTCTACCATTGGAAGACACCATGGATTGGTGGATGAGAGTGCAAAGAATCACAATCTTCATGCATTTGGATGTTTCCAGTAAAATGGACGCACCGAGAGTGCACGTCTTGCCCCTCAAATTGTGCCCAATGATGTGAACTCCACTTTCTAAGTGATAATGTTGGTGTTTCGTGTGGCCTTCACTATGTGTTACACACTCCACCAGGTTTATGACCTTGATTGATTATGTTTCATTGAGTGATGTTTTTTCACATGCAAGTTCATGGAGTGATGGACCTTTTGAATAACTCAACGAGCACTGTCAGTTTAGTAAACTAAAGGACTAAAGGTCAATTAACATGTAAACATTGCTTAGTTGGATCATTATACCTATTCCCATTTTTACTTTGGTAGCCCATGGCTTGAGCAATTCAGGTCATTGTTGTGGTAAAAGTGGTTCCTCTCCAAATTGCTGACCTTCTTTTGTATAACAATCATGGTCCGTGCAAAAAACTACCAAAATGAAAACTTGAGTTTGAAGGTGTTTTAATGAAGAAATCATGTTTTGGTTTTGGAAACATGATTAGCTAGAGGCATTCGATATATTTGAATTGATATTTTCTTTCCGTGTCATTAGCTTTAGAAAAGCAATCTCCTTCCAGGCTATGAGCAACATAGTGCATCTAATTGGAACTAACAAGATTTCGATTTTTCTTCGTATTTAGGCATGTTGCGTCTCTTATCAAAACCCAGGAATAGAAGGACATAAATCCAAATTAGCTTTGATTATTTACAAAAGGAGAAACCTTTGAATGAAATCATGTCCATACAACATATTTTGGGCAAGATCATCACAGATTGTGTATGAACATCATCTGCTCGGACAAGTCAATAGGCGAATTGCTAGACTTTGTATTCTTTAGTTGCTCAAAAATGCTTATCATGTGAGCAATGCCCATGTTTTGATCAACAAGTAATTAATTGTGTACAACCCCACCAAGCTCACTCTACCTTGTTCACGAGTTTTACAAGCTGTTTGACTCTATTCGTGGCCTATATAGAACATGGCTTCACGCATACTTGCAAACTAACATGTTCTGTTAAATCAAAAAAAAAGTATGCTCATGCCTCATTCCGAATAAGTATTCCACTCCATGTTCTAAAATCAAGCTTGATGAGGGGCATCCCATTATGGCATTAGATATTGATCTGATGATAAGCGTGGCTTAATGAACTAAAAGGAAAATCTATGCGGCTTAAGTTGTTTCAAGAAGAAGCATGGATCATCTCATTTCTTCAAAAACTACTAAGACTAAGAATTTTCCAAAACAATTCAATATTCCATTTCAAATCAAAGTATTCTTATTGAATGAAGGTAATGGTGGGACAGATTAACATGCCCTCGCGCACCACTTTTAATGAGGAATTTCCTTCAAACATGTTGCCTAGATTGTAGATGCTCGCCTTCATCAATCTAAGGATTTTATCTTTCCCCTCATAATGGAATTCCTTCATGTTTCAATTTCTTGGGCCTTGGAGGGGACTCAAATATGCACCCATCAGTTTCCTATTGTTTTATCTTAACTTTTGATTGTGTTAGCATACTCTATGGCACTTTTAACTATAGTAATCTTAAATATGCCACCTTTATTAATGCCAAGACAGTTTTTTGTGTTGTTGGTAATGTGGAAACTGTTTTCATTACTTGTAATTCCAACAGAACGTGCATTGCTATGAGTGGTGTCAACTTTTCTCCTACTCCTACTATCATTGGCTATAACATGTACACCACTAAAAAATGAGCACTAGTATTGTTAATTCCACCAACACCAACAAAGGTACCTCTTGTTCTTTCTAATGCTATCATTGCTCTTCAAACTATTGCGAACACCACTTATGCACCTAGAATTGCTCATATTATGGATTTAGTTTGTTTTTCTATTAATGATGCACAATACTCTCAGTGGTACCTCTTCAACCCCTATCATTGCTAGAAAAATGACAATGCATTCACTATGATCATTAATGTCAATGCAACTCGTATCACTTATCATAATGCCAATAATTTTTTTTTCTAGTATTAGAGGTTTTACCACAATTCTCATCATTGATCAGAAGGAGAAAAGGGAATCTACTAGCGTTGGTGCAAGTGTAACCTTCCCCATTCCTGGAAATGCTAGTAGGGCATATGCTATTATTTGTGATCCCATTCTTGCTCTAGATTTTTTTTGGTGATGCCAACATAGCCCTTATAACTTCAAAACACACTTTTTGGGAATCTATAAATGATAGTTGCCTTAGTATTACCCTTTCAGCTCTTGACAATGCCCGCATGGCATCATCACCCACAGATAACGCCAAGGAAACCCTTGCCACTATTGGCAACACCAACGACTCTGTTGCCGCTATTGGTGATGCCGGTAGAGCCCTTGCCATCTCCGTGCCACCAAGAAGGTTGCTTGTGTTTATAATGTCAGGGTGGTCCTTGATTGTACTAGCTCAAAGGGTGGCTACAGCTATTGATGATACTAGGGTAACTCTTGTTGCTACTGGCGATGTGAGCAAGGTGGTTGTTCTAGAATTGGTGCTAATGTTTCCCTTGCCACTGCTAATAACACGTCCATTCTGTCTAATACTACTCGTGATTCTACCGTAGCCCTCGCCAATCTTGGCATTAGGCAACCCTACCAGGTCATTGTTCCATATCTTTGCTGCATAAGGATGCAATTGGGATTTTTTATTGTGGTCTATTGAAGGGGTTGTGATACACTTTGAATCAAAGCTAGGCAGACATGTTAATGTGGTCCATGGTTTTCCAGGACATGAACTTGGAAGTCAATTGTCTTGATGAACTTTAAAAAAACTTTTATCTTATAGCACGCACTGGTTTGAACCAAGTTAAACATCCACATCAATGGCATCAATGTTGTAACATTTTCATCAGAGCACTTCATCAAATGCTGTATAGAGTTCTGTGTAATATTCAGTGGTGACGACGTGGGAATAGATGCTGCCTTCTCATCAACTCTTGGGTTGCTTTTTAGACTAGGCAAGACTTCAAGCATGAAAGGGTGCCGCCGCCTTCCATTCGTTCTTCTGACTTGAAGCAGGAGCCGGAACAAGAGCTTTGCAACAGCAACAAGCGGCGGACATTGGTAATAAGGGCGCCGTTTTCCAGATCCTTCGCTGTCGACATTGAAATCCGTCCGACGCATCATGCTCTTCGGATGCGGCCGGATGGAGATTAATGCAGACTCATTTTCTATGCCTACTCTCGTGCCGTATTCCGCTGCATTTCTTCCTGTAGATGGATCTACCTCCACTGGCGTGGCACGCTCGAACTGACGCATTTTATCTCCTCCCTGTTTCGAGCTTGTATCTTGTTGCCGCGCGTCCGCTTCACCACATTGTCACAAGAGGCCTGTTCTCGTCGTTACAGGAAGATAGACTCGGCATATTTTGTGGTCTAAAAACCTTTTGATGCTGTTTTCCAAACATGCAAATCGTGGCTAAGATTGCGATGCAAGCGAGATTGACCATGGATGTTTGAAGATTGGCGAGCTTTCAATTGTGGCCCTCCCTCACCAAGAGCAAAAACCTGCGTCGACGGAGCCGAGCTCCGCAAGCCGTGTGAATAATCCACAGGTCTAAGGCTCAGGCCCCGCGTCCGCAATGAACGCACGATCCAGCCGGCCAATACAGTCACAGCAGGTCGATGCCGGCGGGCACGAACCAGGCATTCGCGCGTAGTTACGGTTTTTTGGTCAGGGCTGAATTCATAACATGAGCAAGGAGGTTCAGTGCCGCCCGATACAGGAAAAGCCGCAGCGGAACACTAAGTCGGTCGCCATCGAGTTCATACGGTTGACCTACGTCCTTCGCCCATGTGATTTTGTACATGAATTCTTGCTGATTTTGCGACAGGTTTTAAGAAATGATGTACCACGTGATCGGTGAACAGAGAGCCCACTTTCAGAATAAAAGGGCATTTTTTCCCGAATCGTCGAATGCCAGTGCAAATCCCAGCAAGGTGGCCATCGGCAGCAGACTGCACTCCTCTAAGAAGAAAATATCAGGATACCCCAAGATCAGAAAGCAAACACGCACAACCCACAAACGCTATAAATTTACACACAGGTCGCCCCGCGTTTTGTTTCAAATCACGAAAAGCCCCGTCTTAACTATTAGTATCACAGAAAACCCTGTTATGGCCCACGGGGTAGATTGTTTCGTCAAAATATACTCCAACATGGGGGGTATATTATGACATCACAATATACCCCGTTTTGTATTGAGTCCTTTATGGTACTTTTAAATGTTTTTCTATTTCTCGGGACAGGTCCTAAGAAATAGTTGGAAGAATCTCCTATTTGAAGGTGTCATTTTTTAATTGCTTGTGTGTCTGTTTTTTAAACCACCATCCCCCATTAAAATTCTACAATGTATCCGCCCATCCCACCCCGCCTTTTTGCAAGTCTCATTTACTTCATAAACATGTTTCATTACAATAACATTTTACATTGAGAGATGCCATTGAATTCCAAAGTTGAAACGTCTGGACAATAACCACGTACCCATCATGGTACCTCGTCATTCACACTCCGGCAGCAAGGTAACCTACAATCAAAGTATTGTAGTTGGTGCTTATGGAAATAAAAAATTAAAACACCGGGTGAATGGGATTAAAAATCCTAAGAACATCGTGCATATCATTTTCGAACATTCAAGACGAGGTAACTCGTAACGTTGCCACTCCTCTAAACATGAAACCCTTTGTGATTTTGTCACAAGAAAAATGTCCTCACCTCGCTAAAGGTCAAGCTCCCACGGATACCCAATGAAACATCATCAATTCAACTGGCAAACACAATATCCTTCTTACAACATACAAAAATCAAAGTGCATAACTTTATACGTTTGCTTGATACACGTCGTTTAATCCGGTTTCTCATATGGTTACGAAGGCACCCAAAATTACACCTACATATGAACGAGGTGCATCACAGGCTATTTCAATGTCTTACTGCAACCTCTTCCACTCTCTATCCTCCCGCTCGTCGCTAGTTGCCATGCATTAGCCAGATAATTGCCCCTTTTCTAACAACCTTGAAACGTTTAAGAGCAAGACAAATGATAATATATTTTCCCTTAAGAAGATGATATTATAACCTAAACAAGCGCATGTGAATAATGTTCAATGAAATGATATATTTTCAATGTTTCAGAAAAACATAAACTACAAAGCCTTACAACAAAAATCAACTATGATAGCCGCACCATTACAATTCGAAGTTTCTTGGAACATCTCAGACATGCCCTATTGCATAGCACACATAATATTTTTACAAATAGTGTCCTCTAAAAATGGAAGAGAATGTGGTCAAAATTCATGAACCTAACAGGTACATGTAGAAATACGTCATAAGAGGGGTTTGGGATCATTCAAGACAATATATTAGAAACATTGAAAGGGTTTTAGTATACCTAATTCATTCAAAGGGAACATTTCAGGATACAATTTGCACGTAAAAGTTAGGAAACCCACCCATGTGTTGTAACCAATTGGAATATTCTACAAAACCATGTTTCCAAGAGACCATATTCTTTTTTATGTAAAAGGATTCATTTTCCAAAACCTCTATTTTATAAACAAATTATAAACATCAGAGCAATACCAAGAGAGAATTTCACAAGATAGTTCTCCTTGATTGGATGTAGGACACCACAACTACAAATGTCCAAATAACAGGTTCCCTGAATTCATGGCTTTGAAAACCTTTCATACTACCAGAAATATGAATTTATAAGGTTCTCCACGACCCAATCTAACATGATTAATCTGTTTCACATGTTCCAAAGTAATATGGATGAATGATGGTGAATATCTACACTTTTTTAGATGACTATTTATGTAAAAATTAGAAGACAAAAAAATCGTAAACATACCAATAGAGAATAATACACTAAATATCATTCATTCAAAGAAAAACTATGAATCATCCACTCTTAAAAGGGGCATGATTCATTTTTTAAAATAAGGGACCAATATTGCTTAAAATTCAGAAAAAATCAGCCATCCCCACAACCATATATACTTACATTTTCACATTTTGGAAAAAGACATGTTGTTTTGTTATCCAATTTGTTTCATTAACTCGTTAAACTCTTATATTCACCCAACAATTCAAAAGAATATTTACAGAAAGGAAGGCTCACTGAATATATCAATATCGATGTGTAACAAGCCAGATGAATGGAGATTTTGTACGATTTACCTAGGCTTGTAGCAAAATGCAAAGGTATATAAAGTTAAGTTATGTAAATTTTGGAATAGTTAAATGCAATTTGAAATGTTTCATATGGTTAAATATTTCATAAAATATATTAGAAGGTTGACGTCTCAGTCTCACCACCACAAAGGGTGGTAAATCCAAAAATAACATACATTTTTCATCTTGTTTGACCTGCTAGCAAACGCTATCATATGAAACCTCAAACTCCGTGGCTTTCAAGTTTTAAGACTTCTTACCATGCATGCTTTACATGAAATATTACTGAAACGAATCTAAAAGGTATGCATCATTCCATCCTCCCTTATTGCCAAAAGAAATACATACCTATATCCTACTTCTTGAACCCTCTAACCCTATACCTAAATATTACTTAATACAGAGGGAAAAATGAAGGCAAGGTGGATAGGATTTTATCATTAAAAGAACAAACAACAAGAGCATATGAAATGCACTCTACATCACAAAATAAAGTGTACATGGAATTTTCAATGTATAATGGCAAGTTCCTACCATTATTATAGTTCGAATAAGTCATTTGTAATTATTTCACGCACTTCACATCGTTTTTGTTGAATATTAGTCAATATTAAGAGCATCCCTCTTCAATAATGAAGACTGGCGTAAACATGGAATCCTTTCGAGAGGCAAAGAATCACCTTCAAGTACTCATCGACCAAAATGTATATATACCCCCTAATCTTTGAATTCGTATATAATGTTTTGAAACCTAGTTGAAACACATTGAAATTTTGGCTCGTTGAAATCAAGGAGTCACATAAATAACGACATTTTGCATTCGTTGATTTAAAGGTTCTCTCACACATTCTCTTGTAAGTGTGCACGGCATTAGACTTGTGGACAATGCAATGTCTACGCCATAGTCATAGTGTGTTTGTTGGTAGTTGTTTTCATCACATGTGCTCCATGCAATGCAAGCTTTGCATTCATGATCCACATGGGACAATGCACCATTCGAAGAGGATCATAGATTAAAAAGACACTTGGACTTCATGAAATACATTTTTTTGATCTCATTTTGCCTTTGTACCCATCCATGATCATCACACAACCTCATCTACTTCCTCAATTCCCTCATCTTCATACATGACCTGTCCATACATGCCAATTGCATGTCTTTGAAATCGCGCTAAGGACACACCCAGAGCAAGCCTGTGTCCATGCATTGCGCACGATCGACTCGCTATTTTTCACGTGCTGCCATGCAAACACAAACCACTTGCAGCCTACCTCCTTGACCACATTCATTGCAAGGGACATGATTCTCCCTTCCCTCAATTTGTTGGTTGTCGGCATGCCAAACTACTCTAAAACCTTATGCCATATTGGACTGGTGATCCCCACATCAACAGGTTGTGCCTTGGGAGTGCAACCTAAGGAATGTGAACTAGATGCATGTGCGGGTAGTTGTTGCTAAGCCACTCTCGAAAGGTTGCGCTACAGTGGGGTCGCCAAGCATCTAGCACAAGGAACAGTCGTACCAGACACAAGGGAATACGCATCACACCTCTGGTCGTAGTATGGTTAGACTATGGAGCGGATCCACTACATTGTAGCTTCATCGTTTTCCCACTGGTTTGGGATGAAGGGAATCAGCAAGCATTCATCTTTAATCTCCTTAGCATGAGGCCCCTTTTGCTTCGACTTTTGTACAAAGATAAGCTGAAGGGGAAGCATGAAAAAGAAGTAGTTGAGGTGACTAGAATAGTGACAGCTTGCTTGTCATCTAAGACAATTATGAACACATCATCTATGCCACATGGTGCGTAAGTATGGTCTCTAGCAGCCACACGAGGGATGGCAGTATGGTGAGTATTCACAACAAATGCAAGAAGGATGTGGTGCTTATTGACTAGCTTTTTTGCCCTTATGTGAAAGTGCTCCACCTTTTTCTCCCAGTCCTCTGCCACCTTCTAAGCAATCGTGGTGCCCGCACATGAAGACCGACCCAATTGTGTACGCACAAACTTACGCACCCACTGCCAAGAGAATGCACAGTCTCCTGATGTCGCTAGCTCATCCGATACAAGCTACGCAATAATGCGCCTGATTTCACGCCGGATGGTTTTGGAGTTCATGGGGTTGCCGACTTTGCGCGACTAGATAAGAGACTTCTTTATGGCTATCGTCACCTCGGGATGCCACCAAAGCCATACTTGCTTCCCTCGACTGCCATGCATGTGCTTCTTGTTGTTCACAGGAGAGCTTGGTTCCAACTTCATGGCCACCACAGTAGCCGCTGCGTACTACTCCTTCAGCACCCTCGTGTCGTTGTGGAACAACCCAGAAACTATTCTAAGAGCAAGGCGGTCAAAAAAAAAGCCTGTGTGGAGTGCGGAATGCCTTAACCAAATGCTTCACTACGTCGTAGAAGGTTTTATGCACCTTGACAACGCGGTAGAATGCAAGAAAATGGTTGCTGGTGAACCAATTGCAATACTGGCCACGCTTGCGATGATTGTTGCTAGACTATGTGCCCTCACTTGTTGTTATCTAATGTGTCCAAGGCACAATGACAATAAACTTCGTGTCTGTGGTGTAAAATCTTTCCTAACTACTGCTCTCATTGTTTGTGCTGCTGCTCTCACTCGTGGTGCTATCATTGTAAGACACGGTGTCATCACAACTGGATCTAGCCCGCCTGGGATCAATAGGTTCTTCTATGCGGATATAGCCAGGTCGCATGCAAACACTTGTTGGTGTAACACAACATCGCTTTAACCTCGAATCACGTTCTTCCACGACAGCGTTCCTCTTGCCACGCGAATCACTTGGTGATGCTGTAGAAATGAGAGGCTTTCGATGCCTTCCCTTGTAGTGCATCAGGCACTTTTTTCTTCCCCTCGAAATCCAAACATGCTGCAACCTGACGCATGGCCAGAGCATGCTCTTGACTTCTACTCGTTCCAATGCCATCAACAGATTCCATAGGTGTGTGAGTTACGCTGGTTTCAACGCCATTAGCAGATGCTTTGAGTGCATGACTTACGATGGTTCCAATGCCATCAGGAATCGTCGTGGTTGAGAAGCTTGCAAACCGTGAATAGGCACACAAAGAGACCAACTTAGTGGGGATCAACATAGGAGTCGGGTCCAAAGGCGTGCGAGGTGGCACAGAGTCATCGAAGGTAAGCTTGACCTTCTAGGGCCAGCCAGGTGAACGCTTGGTACATGGAGGAACAGGCACGACGCGATCAAGAGAAAAAATAGGCGACAAATACGCTCCTCAGGGGAGACCTTTTGATGGAACCGGTCCATGCTGGCGCGTTAAGGATCAGAATATACGAGTCTTGTGGCTGTGAAATCAATACGTGGACACTTGGCATTGAAGGTGTGGCAAGGATCTTTATCCAGCCAAATAGTGAAGGCCACAAGGATGCACAAAACACAAACCACAAGGCATGCAGATACGTGACAAGGTCGTAACACGAACTGTTTCAAGGGACCAAGGGTTAGGTGCAACGGGAGAATGCATCGTTGAAAAAATTGTACACAAGACGTGAACGTCACTTCGTCGAATTCAAGGGTCACAAAAGTCACCAATTCGATGAAAGAGGATCACATAAATAACTCAAACCCCAAAAACCTAGTTGAAGTCAAGAATCACATAATTTATGAAATTTGACTCTTCGAATTCAAAAATGAGGGATATGTATATGTATATATATGCATTAACGATGATGAATGTAAGGTTTTGTTTGACACCCATTAAAAGGTGTTTCTAGTGCTAATAACCTTTGGAAAACCTTGTCAGAGGTTCAAACAATGTTTCTGAAATTAAATTGCATTATTTCCCCGTATGGCACGCATCAAGCCTATAGCATACCTATTACTACTTCAATCAAGTAAGAATATAAATAATGTATTTCATATAAGCTAGCTTGATCCATAAAAAATGAAAGGAATCATTCAACAAACACCTACAATCCTTGTTGCGATTATTAAGAGGTCGTTTTTCCTGCTTCAACACTAAAATTATACACCTAGGCTACACGTTGCTTAGTAATACCTTGTTCATTTGATCATATTCACTTGAGTATAACTCATGCATGCCCTAAAAATGCTTGTCCAATTGTGGAATCAATGTGTACTAAATCTTTTCACAAGTCAAAACATTGTAGGGACACCACCTCAAATGAAAAATACAACACAAAACATCTTCAAGGCAACATTCATGCACAACAATGAAAGAAGGTTGGAAACACACACCATGGTTGTTACATGAATGTTGTGATCTAAAGTGGACATCCCATGAGCTATGAAAACAAACAAGATATAGCATAGATGAAAACAACATACACATGTTCATGATGTTGATATATTGGATCATCAACTTTCTTTCACAATTTTGACGTCTTACTCTTTGGCCTTGCCACTCCTTGTGCATGAGCAAATACCGTGAATAATATTCTAACAAAATCAAGCGTGAGTTCTAGTTCAACCATCCAACCACACAAAAGTGAGGGGATGCTTTATAAGTACCCCTTGATGGAGTGAGGACATGCCAATAGCTAGCCAAAAGGCATCCACCACTTAGCCCACACGATTGTAGGAAACCATTTAAGTGAAAGGTTAGCCTTGTGACAACTAGAAACCAACCATCGATCAACTTGCTGAATAGATGAGTGGGTAAAAGGCCACAAGGGCCTCACAGACGTGGCTACTAGAATTCTTTCCTCATCTTTGCTTGTCCTCCTTGCTAGTGATAGTAAGTTTGGAATAGTATTACAATAATAGTACTTGTGACTTAAGCGTAAGACAAGTGAGCACAACGTTTCTTAGCACATGCTTCACATTTAATGATTTTGCACCACATATTCAAAAACCGAACCCAAGTTTATCTAGTGCAAACTTGGAGTTTCTAAACCAAAATGTTCCTACAAAAGAACAAGTTGATTTAATTCCCATCCAATTTGCAATGTTAAATGTGGGGGAAATTTAATAAAAGAATGGACTTTCACACACTAGATACATTTGAGTGTCTACACGATTAGTTGATGAAAAGAACCCCTTGTGATATTCGAGTAGAAACTACTGACAATCATCTACAAGTACCATTGTGCAATTATTCAATAAATCATTTAATTACGAGTTGAAATCATTATTTTTACACATAATGAAAACTGTTTTGATAATACTTTCCCAAAATGTAACATGAATACAAACTACACATGCTTTTGAGTTGTTCCTACTGAACCAACGTGAAACAAAAATAGCCAAAAAAAGGCATGATTTTTATCAATGAGCAACGATTTGATGCAAACATGTCAAAAATGCACTTTTTGAAAGGACAAGGTGAATGCATCAAACTTCATAATGAATGTTTCACGTACAGGTTGAACAAAAAAGTGCAACAATGTGTAAACAAATTAACTTTGGTTCTTCCATATTACATTCGGAAGTACCTATGAAGGTTGTTTTAAACAATATTTGGATGTTTCTCCTTGAAAATTTAAAATGGAAACGTAGTTTGAAAATCAAATACAGTTTCCAAAGTTCCTTCTATTCACGAAGTGATAATGAGGATCGCCCTTGGTTGTTATTTTTTGAGAGAGGACATACATGAAGTTACCTAACTACGACTAGGAGACAACAGTTTTTTACTATTGGCGACATAGATGGGGTTACTTAGGAATTATCCTTATCGTTGATCCCTTAAGGGACCCCATCAGCTTGTTGTAGAGGAGAAGTCTAAATAGTGCGGTGGCAGACAAAATATGGCGATAGCACCAAAACAAGTGGATGACTAGCATGTGAAGTCAAGAAAACAGCAAGGACGGAGGGTTTAACCCTCCACATCATGGGAAAGTCAAACCTCACTAGCAAAAACGTGCATAATGTTTATTCTTTCCCCCAGCCAAGGACCAAAACCATCATTTGTCATTAGGTGTGAACCTTAACAAAAAGAAGTGAATGAAGCAGCATCAAGTTATAAATAGGTATGTGTATGTATATTTTCATGTATATATGAATCTATCTATTCATTTATGTGTATCTATATAAATATTCATATGTATAAGAAAACGAATATGCATATAACAAATGCATATGTATATGTGTATGTATATGTGCATGTACCTATTTACATACATGTAAATACAAACGTATATATAAATACACGTATATGTATACACGTGCATGTACCTATTTACATATATGTATATGTATATGTATATGTATATGTATATGTATATGTATATGTATATGTATATG
>SZWC01023101.1:15454-34645 GCA_023375785.1 Penium margaritaceum | reverse complement strand
TTGTGCCAGAGTTGTGCCAGAGGTGTGCCAGAGTTGTGCCAGAGTTGTGCCATAGTTGTGCCAGAGTTGTGCCAGTGTTGTGCCAGAGTTGTGCCAGAGTTTTGCCAGAGTTGTGCCAGAGTTGTGCCAGACTTGCGCCAGAGTTGTGCCAGATTTGTGCCAGAATTGTTCCAGAGTTGTGCCAGAGGTGTGTCAGAGGTGTGCCAGAGTTGTGCCAGAGTTGTGCCAGATTTGTTCCCCAGTTGTGCCAGAGTTGTGCCCTAGTTGTGTCAGAGGTGTGCCAGAGTTGTGCCAGAGTTGTGCCAGATTTGTTCCCCAGTTGTGCCAGAGTTGTGCCCTAGTTGTGCCAGAGTTGTGCCCTAGTTGTGCCGGAGTTGTGCCAGAGGTGTGCCAGAGTTGTGCCAGAGTTGTGCCAGAGTTGTGCCAGAGTTGTGCCAGAGTTGTGCCATAGTTGTGGCAGAGTTGTGCCAGAGTTGTGACAGAGTTGTGCCAGAATTGTGCCAGAGTCATGCCAGAGTCGTGCCAGAGTTCTGCCAGGGTTGTGCCAGAGTTGTGCCAGAGTTGTGCCAAAGTCATGCCAAAGGTGTGCCAGAGTTGTGCCAGAGTTGTGCCAGAGTTGTGCCAGAGTTGTGCCAGAGTTGTGCCAAAGTGCGTATGGACAAGTTTTCTCGATTTTGAGCCAGCCAAGAATCCGGCCCCTCAGTCTCGGAGGAGCCTACGTCGTATGCTCGAGGGCGGAGGAGAGCGAATTTATGGGCGAGAGTCAGGTCCCTGGGGTACGTGGGTGTGTGCGACGTGCGTATGGACAAGTTTTCCGGGATTGGAGTCGAAGGAGAATTTGGTCCCTTAGTCACGGTGAGGCCGGAGACGAGCGCTCGAGGAAACGTGCGCAACCAGGGCGCAAGTAGGGCACGATTAGGTCGCTATTAGGGCGCAAGTAGGGCGCAAGTAGGGTGCAAGTAGGGCGCAACTAGGGCACAACTAGGTCGCAACTATGGGCGCAAGTAGGGCGTAAGTATGGTGCAACTAGGGTGCAACTAGGGTGCAACTAGGACGCAACTAGGGCACAGATATGGCGCAGGTAAGGTGCAACTAGGGCGCAACTATGGCGCAAGTAGGGCGAAACTATGGCACAACTATGGCGCAACTATGGCGCAAGTAGGGTGCAAGTAGGGTGCAACTAGGGCGCAACTAGGGTGCCACTAGAGTGCAACTAGGGCGCAGGTATGGCACAGGTATGGTGCAGGTAGGGTGCAAGTAGGGTGCAAGTAGGGTGCAAGTAGGGCGCAACTAGCGCGCAACTAGGAAGCAACATAGGCCGCAAGTACGGTGCAGGTATGGCGCATCTATGGTGCAGGTAGGGCGCAACAAGGTCGCAATTAGGACGTAAGTAGGGCGCAGCGAGGGCGCAAGTAGGGCGCAACTAGGGCGCACCTAGGGCGCAACTAGGGCACAACTAGGGTGCAAGTAGGGCGCGGGTAGGGTGCAACTAGGGTGCAAGTTTGGCGCAAGTAGGGCGCAACTAGGGTGCAACTAGGGCGTAACTAGGGCGCAACTAGGGCGCAAGTAGGGCGCACGTAAGGCGCATGTATGGCGCAGCTAGGGCGCAACTAGGGCGCAATTAGGGCGCAAGTAGGGCGCAACTAGGGCGCACGTAGGGCGCAAGTAGGGCGCAAGTAGGGCGCAAGTAGGCCGCAAGTAGGGCGCAACTAAGGCGCAAGTAGGGCGCAGGTATGGCGCGAGTAGGGTGCAACTAGGGCGCAAGTAGGGCGCAAGTAGGATGCAAGTATGGCGCAACTAGGGTGCAAGTACGACGCAACTAGGACGCAACTAGGGCGCAACTAGGGCGCAGGTATGGTGTGGGTAGGGTGCAGGTAGGGTTCAACAAGGGCGAAAATAATGCCGCAACTAGTGCGCATGTATGGTGCGGGCAGGGCGCAGCAAGGGTGCAACTAGGGCACAAGTAGGGCGCAGGTATGGCGCGGGTAGGGCGCAGGTAGGGTGCAACTAGGGTGCAACTAGGGCGCAGGTGTAGTGCGGATAGGGAACAGCAAGGGTGCATCTAGGGCGCAAGTAGGGCGCAGGTAGGGCGTGACTAGGGCGCAACTAGGGCGCAAGTAGGGCGCACATAGGGTGCAAGTAGGGCGCAACTAGGGCACAACTAGGGCGCAACTAGGGTGCAACTAGGGTGCAGGAATGGCGCAGGACTGGCGCGGGTAGTGTGCAACTAGGGCGCAAGTAGGACGCAAGTAGGACGCAAGTAGGGCGCAACCAGGGCGCAACTAGGGTGCAACTAGGGCGCATGTAGGGCGCAGGTGTGGTGCAGGTATGGCGCAGGTAGGGCGCAACAAGGGCGCAACTAGGCCACAAGTAGGGCACAACTAGGGTGCAACTAGGGCATAACTAGGGCGCAACTAGGGCGCGGGTAGGGTGCAACTAGGGCACAAGTAGGGCGCAACTAGGGAGCAATTAGGGCACAAGTAGGACGCAAGGAGGGCGCAACCAGAGCGCGGATGGGGTGCAACTAGAGCGCAAGTAGGGTGCAAGTAGGGCGCAAGTAGGGCGCAAGTAGGGAGCAACTAGGACGCAACTAGGGCGCAACTAGGGTGCAGGCAGGACGCAGGTATGGCGCAGGTATGGCGCAGGTAGGCCGCAACTAGGGCGCAATAAGGGCGCAATTAGGGCGCAAGTAGGGCGCAACTAGGACGCAACTACGGTGCAAGTAGGACGCAAGTAGGGCGCAACTAGGGTGCAACTAGGGCACAAGTAGGGTGCAGGTATGGCGCGGGTAGGGTGCAACTAGGGCGCAGCAAGGGTGCAACTAGGGCGCAAGTAGGGCGCAGGTATGGCGCGGGTAGGGCGCAGGTAGGGCGCAACTAGGGCACAACTAGGACGCAGGTATAGTGCGGACAGGGCGCAGCAAGGGTGCAACTAGGGCGCAAGTAGGGCGCAAGTAGGGTGCGACTAGGGCGCAACTGCACCATTCGCGTCCTAGTCCCGGCTCCCTAGTGTCGGAGACGGTCTGGGTCGGCGTTTGAGAGATAAAAATGGGTACAACACGAGGACTTCCCGGGAGGTCACCCATCCCAGTACTATTCTGGCCCATGAGCGCTTATCTGCGGAGTTCGAGTGGGATCCGGAGTAGTAGCCCAGGTATGATCGTACTACACTTTGAAAGGGATGGGTCGAGAATCTGACACATGTGGAGATGCAACGTGGACGAGCGGAGTGAGCGGTGTCGGGCACGTAGATGCGTTTTGTTTCCACTTGGGGAGAGGGGGAGGGGGTGTGGGACAGAGGACGGAGGATCAAATGGCAACGGCTTAGGGGCTGGGCACCACGGGCGGTGTCGGGGAGGGTTGCGGTTGGATGGCGTGGGCTCGGATGTGTCGTGCAGGTTGGTACACCGTGGCAGTGGCAAGGGAGTTGCATGTGGGCACATGCGGGCATGAACGGGGTCCTGGCCGGGAATGGCAGAGGTTCAGACCGCGTTTGCAATGTGCAGGCACGACGGACTAGAGGCGGCCGTGCACGGTGAAGGTTTGTCGCGTTCGTGCCGTACGAATCGGTGGGATGAACGGGAGGGGATGGAGAGCGGGTTGGCACCACTCGTGGGGTGGGAAAGAGGGGTGCGGGTGCTTGGGTTGGTACGACTCGTGGGATGGGAAAGAGGCGTGTGGGTGCTTGGGTTGGTACGACTTGTGGGGAGGGAACGAGGCGTGTGTGCGCTTGGGTTGGTACGTGCGGGTGGGCGTGGAAAGGGTGGGCGATGCGTGGGTGTGGGTGCGGGTGTGCATGTTGTTCAGGCGGCGGAGTGCGTTCATGTATGAGGGGGGTGCGTGGTCGGGTTTGCGGGCTGTTGATGTAATGGATTGGGTCAAAACGAGAGCGGGAGTCGAACCCGCATGCGTTCCCAAAAGCGAATATCTCGTTAGGGGGGAGGGGAGGGGAGGGGAGGGGAGGGGAGTTCCCGGAGGAACAAATCGGTATAAGAGACGCTGAACCTCAGTGGATCGTAGCAGCAAGGCTACTCTGCCACTTACAGTACCCTGTTATGGTTTAAGTTGTCTGCAAATGATTTATCTCCCCGAACATTCGGAATTGGTCCAGACAAATCACGACAAATTCTCTCGGAGGCGCACAGGCGCCCCTGTTTTGAGTCAGGTAACACCCGGGGAGGTAAAAAGTGCCGCTTCCAGCATGGATTACGAGTTAGAGGCGTTCGGTCATAATCCTACACATGGGTGCTTCGTGCCACTGGCTTTTCAGCCAAGCGCAATTGCCAATTATGTGAATCAACGGTTCCTCTCGTACTAAATTGAAGTACTGTTGCGGTACCAGATCATCAGTAGGGTAAAACTAACCTGTCTCACGACGGTCTAAGCCCAGATCACGTTCCCTATTGGTGGGTGAACAATCCAACACATTGTGAATTCTTCTTCACAATGATAGGAAGAGCCGACATCGAAGGATCAAAAAGCAACGTCGCTATGAACGCTTGGCTGCCACAAGCCAGTTATCCATGTGGTAACTTTTCTGACACCTCTAGCTTCAAATTCTGAAAGACTAAAGGATCGATAGGCCAGGCTTTCACACTTTGTATTCGTACTGAAAATCAAAATGAAATGAGCTTTTACCCTTTTCTTCCACACGAGATTTCTGTTCTCGTCGAGCTCATCTCATGACACCTACATTATCGTTTAACAGATGTGGCGTCCCAGCCAAACTCCCCACCTGACAATGTCATCCGCCTGGATCGGCTGAATCCTTAACGCTAGAAGCAGGGACAGAGTCCCACCTCTACCTCATGGAATAAGTACAATAACATCAAGAGTAGTGTTATTTCACTTGCAGTTTCCATTCCACTTATAACAACACCTCCTGAGTCATTTCACAAAGTCGGACTGGAGTCAAGCTCAACAGGGCCTTCTTTTCCCGCTGATTTTTCCAGGCCCATTCCCTTGGCTGTGGTTTTGCTGGATAGTAGACAGGGACAGTGGGAATTTTGTTAATCCATTCATGCCCTTCACTAATTAGATGACGAGGCATTTGGCTACCTGAAGAGAGTCATAGTTACTCCCACTGTATACCCGCGCTTGGTTTGATTTTTTCACTTTGACATTCAGAGCACTGGGCAGAAATCACATTGCGTCAACATCTGTTGGGACCATTGCAATGCATTGTTTTAATTAAACAGTCGGATTCCCCTTGTCCGTTCCAGGTCTGAGCCGGTTTTTCACTGCCTAGGGAAAGCCTCCCCCGAGAGGGAAGCGTTCTGCGCCCGTCGGCCGGTCGGCACGCGGCGGTCCGCCCTCGCCGCGGGAGCAGCTCCGGCAGACTGCCGACAGCCTGCGGCGTCGAGGCGTATGGACGAGTTTCCTCGATTTTGAGTATGGACGAGTTTCTCGATTTTGAGTCAGCAAAAAATCCGGCCCCTTAGTCTCGGAGAGCCTGGAGACGGGCGTTCCGAGGAGCCTACGTCGTATGCTCGGGGGCGGAGGCCTTTTTTTTTTTTTGAATGAAACTTGGGTCTACAATGTCCATATGGGTATGCAACGTGCATATGGACGAGTTTTCTTGATTTTGAGTCGGCCAAAAATCCGGCCCCTTAATCTCGGAGAGCCTGGAGACGGGCGCTTGGACGAGCCTACGTCGTATGCTCGAGGGCAGAGGCCATGGATGTTTTTAGTGAAGCTTGTGTCTACAATGTCCATATGGGTGTGCGACGTGCGTATGGACACGTTTTCTTGATTTGGAGTCGGCCAAAAATCCGGCCCCTTAGTCTCGGAGAGCCTGGAGACGGGGGCCCGGAGGAGCCTACGTCGCATGCTCGAGGGCGGAGGAGAGCGAATATAGGGGCGGCAGTCAGGTCCCTGGGGTATGTGGGTGCGTGCGACTGGCGTATGGATATGTTTTCCCGGATTGGAGTCGACGGAAGATTTGGTCCCTTAGTCACGGTGAGGCCGGAGACGAGCGCTCGAGGAAACTTGCGCAACCAGGGTGCAAGTAGGGCACGATTAGGTCGGTATTAGGGCGCAAGTAAGGCGCAAGTAGGGTGCAAGTACGGCGCAACTAGGGCACAACTATAGCGCAACTAGGGCGCAAGTAGGACGCAAGTAGGGCGCAACTAGGGCGCAACTAGCGTGTAACTAGGACGCAACTAGGGCGCAGATATTGCGCAGGCAAGGTGCAACTAGGGCGCAAGTAGGGCGCAAGTAAGGCGCAACTAGGGCGCAAATAGGGCGCAAGTAGGGCGCAAGCATGGCGCAACTAGGGCACAACTAGGGCGCAACTATGGTGCAACTAGGGCGCAGGTATGGCGCAGGTATGGCGCGGGTAGGGTACAAGTAGGGCGCAAATAGGGCGCAAGTAGGGGGCAACAAGGGCGCAACTAGGAAGCAACTAGGGCGCAAGTACGGCGCAGGTATGGCGCATGTATGGTGCAGGTAGGGTGCAACAAGGTCGTAATTAGGGCGTAAGTAGGACGCAACTATGGTGCAAGTAGGGCGCAACTAGGGCGCACCTAGGGCGCAACTAGGGCGCAACTAGGGTGCAACTAGGGCGCGGGTAGGGTGCAACTAGGGCGCAACTAGGGCGCAAGTAGGGCGCAGGTATGGCGCATGTATGGCGCAGCTAGGGCGAAACTAGGGCACAATTATGGCGCAAGTAGGGTGCAACTAGGGCGTAACTAAGGCGCAAGTAGGGCGCAAGTAGGGCGCAAGTAGGGCACAACTAAGGCGCAAGTATGGCGCAGGTATGGCACGGGTAGGGTTCAACTAGGGCGAAAGTAGAGCGCAAGTAGGACGCAAGTATGGCGCAACTAGGGCGCAAGTAGGGCGCAAATAGGGCGCAACTAGGGTGCAACTAGGGCGCAGGTATGGTGCGGGTTGGGCGCAGTTAGGGTTCAACGAGGGCGCAATTAGGGCGCAACTAGGGCGCAGGTATGGTGCGGCCAGGGCGCACCAAGGGTGCAACTAGGGTGCAAGTAGGGCGCAGGTATGGTGCGGGTAGGGTGCAGGTAGGGCGCAACTAGGGCGCAACTAGGGCGCAGGTGTAGTGCGGGTAGGGCGCAACAAGGGTGCAACTAGGGTGCAAGTAGGGCGCAAGTAGGGCGCGACTAGGGCGCAACTAGGGTGCAAGTTGGGCGCAAGTAGGCCGCAACTAGGGTGCAACTAGGGCGCAACTAGGGCGCAACTAGGGTGCAACTAGGGTGCAACTAGGGCGCAACTAGGGCGCAAGTATGGCGCAGGTAGAGCGCAACAAGGGCGCAATTAGGGTGCAAGTGGGGCGCAACAAGGGCGCAACTAGGCCGCAAGTAGGGCGCAACTACGGCGTAATTAGGGCGCAACTAGGGCGCGGGTAGGGTGCAACTAGGGCACAAGTAGGGCGCAACTAGGGCGCAGTTAGTGCGCAAGTAGGGCGCAACTAGGGCGCAACCAGGGCGCGGGTGGAGTGCAACTAAGGCGCAAGTAGGGCGCACGTAGGGCGCAACTAGGGTGCAACTAGGGCACAACTAGGGTGCAACTTGGGCGCAACCAGGGTGCAGGTAGGGCGCAGGTATGGCGCAGGTATGGCGCAGGTAGGACACAACTAGGGCGCAATTAGGGCGCAAGTAGGGTGCAACTAGAACGCAACTACGGCGCAAGTAGGACACAAGTAGGGCGCAACTAGGGTGCAACTATGGTGCAAGTAGGGCGCAGGTATGGCGCGGGTAGGGTGCAACTAGGGCGCAGCAAGGGTGCAACTAGGGCGCAAGTAGGGCGCAGGTATGGCGCGGGTAGGGTGCAGGTAGGGCGCAACTAGGGCACAACTAGGACGCAGGTATAGCGCGGGCAGGGCACAGCAAGGGTGCAACTAGGGCGCAAGTAGGACGAAAGTAGGGTGCGACTAGGGCGCAACTGCACCATTCGCGTCCTAGTCTCGGCTCCCTAGTGTTGGAGACGGTCTGGGTCGGCGTTTGGGAGATAACAATTGGTACAACACCAGGACATCCAGGGAGGTCACCCATCCCAGTACTATTCTGGCCCATGGGCACTTATCTGCGGAGTTCGAATGGGATCCGGAGTAGTAGACCAGGTATGATCGTACCACACTTTGAAAGGGATGGGTCAAGAATGTGACACATGTGGAGATGCAACGTGGACGAGCGGAGTGGGCGGTGTCGGGCACGTAGATGTGTTTTGTTTCCACACGGGGAGAGGGGGAAGGGGTGTGGGACAGAGGATGGAGGATCACATGGCAACGGCTTAGGGGCTGGGCACGGGCGGTGTCGAGGAGGGGTGCGGTGGGATGGCGTGGGTTAGGGTATGGCGTGCGGGTTGGTACACCGTGGCGGTGGCAAGGGAGGTGCATGTGGGCGCGTGCGGGCATGAGCGGGGTCCCGGCCGGGAGTGGCGGAGGTTCAGAACGCGACGGACTAGAGGTGGCTGTGCATGGTGGAGGTTTGTCGCGTTCGTGCCTTACAAAACGGTGGGATGAATGGGAGGGGATGGCGAGCGGGTTGGCACCACTCGTGGGGTGGGAAAGAGGGGTGCGGGTGCTTGGGTTGGTACGACTTGTGGGGTGGGAAAGAGGCGTGCAGGCGCTTGGGTTGGTACGACTTGTGGGGAGGGAAAGAGGCGTGCGTGCGCTTGGGTTGGTACGTGCGGGTGGGCGTGGAAAGGGTGGGCGTGGGTGTGGGTGCGGGTGTGCGTGTTGTGCAGGCGGCGGAGTGCGTTCGTGTGTGAGGGGGGTGCGTGGCCGGGTTTGCGGGCTGTTGATGCAATGGATTGGGTCAAAACGAGAGCGGGAGTCGAACCCGCATGCGTTCCCAAAGCGAACATCTCGTTAGGGGGGAGGGGAGGGGAGGGGAGGGGAGGGGAGTTCCCGGAGGAACAAATCGGTATAACAGATTCTGAACCTCAGTGGATCGTAGCAGCAAGGCTACTCTGCCACTTACAGTACCCTGTTCTGGTTTAAGTTATCTGCAAATGATTTATCTCCCTGAACATTCGGAATTGGTCCAGACGAATCACGACATATGCTCTGGGAGGCGCAAAGGCGCCCCTGTTTCGAGTCGGGTAACACCCGGGGAGGTAAAAAGTGCCGCTTCCAGCATGGATTATGAGTTAGAGGCGTTCGGTCATAATCCTACACATGGTAGCTTTGCGCCACTGGCTTTTCAGCCAAGCGCAATTACCAATTATGTGAATCAATGGTTCCTCTCTTACTAAGTTGAATTACTGTTGCGGTACCAAATCATCAGTAGGGTAAAACTAACCTGTCTCACGACGGTCTAAGCCCAGCTCACGTTCTCTATTGGTGGGTGAAGATTCCAACACTTGGTGAATTCTTCTTCACAATGATAGGAAGAGCCGACATCGAAGGATCAAAAAGCAACGTCGCTATGAACGCTTGGCTGCCACAAGCCAGTTATCCCTGTGGTAACGTATCTGACACCTTTAGCTTCAAATTCCGAAAGACTAAAGGATCGATAGGCCATGCTTTCACAGTTTGTATTCGTACTGAAAATCAAAATGAAATGAGCTTTTACCCTTTTGTTTCACACGAGATTTCTGTTCTCGTTGAGCTCATCTCATGACACATGCATTATCTTTTTAACAGATGTGCCGTCCCAGCCAAACTCCCCACCTGACAATGTCATCCGCCTGGATCGGCTGAAGCCTTAACGCTAGAAGCAGGGACAGAGCCCCGCCTCTACCTCATGGAATAAGTACAATAACGTCAAGAGTAGTGGTATTTCACTTGCAGTTGCCCTTCCACATATAACAACACCTCCTGAGTCATTTCACAAAGTCGGACTAGAGTCAAGCTCAACAGGGCCTTCTCTTCCTGCTCATTTTCCAGGCCCGTTCCCTTGGCTGTGGTTTCGCTGGATTGTAGATAGGGACAGTGGGAATATTGTTAATCCATTCATGCGCGTCACTCATTATATGACGAGGCAGTTGGCTACCTGAAGAGAGTCGTAGTTACTCCCGCCGTTTACCCGCGCTTGGTTGCATTTATTCACTTTGACATTCAGAGCACTGGGCAGAAATCACACTGCGTCAACATCTGTTGGGACCATTGCAATGCTTTGTTTTAATTAAATAGTCGGATTCCCCTTGTCCGTTCCAGTTCTGAGCCGGTTGTTCACTGCCTAGGGAAAGCCTCCCCCGAGAGGGAAGCATTCCATGCCCGTCGGCCGGTCGGCACGCGGCGGTCCGTCCTCACCGAGGGAGCAGCTCGGGCAGACCGCCGACAGCCTGCGGCGTCGAGGCGTATGACCGAGTTTTCTCAATTTCGAGTAAGGACGAGTTTCTCGATTTTGAGTTGGCCAAAAATCCGGCCCCTTAGTCTCGGAGTGCCTGGAGACGGGCGTTCGGAGGAGCCTACGTCGTATGCTCGAGGGCGGAGGCCATGTTTTGTTTTCTTTGAATGAAACTTGGGTGTACAATGTCCATATGGGTATGCAACGTGCATATGGACGAGTTTTCTCGATTTTGAGTCGGCCAAAAATCCGGCCCCTTAGTCTGGGAGAGCCTGGAGACGGGCGCTTGGACGAGCCTACGTCGTATGCTCGAGGGCAGAGGCCATTGATTTTTTTAGCAAACCTTGGGTCTACAATGTCCATATGGATGTGCGACGTGCGTATGGACAAGGTTTCTGGGTTTTGAGCCGGCAAAAAATCCGGCCCCTTAGTCTCAGAGAGATTGGAGACGGGCGCTTGGAGGAGCCTACGTCGTATGCTCGAGGGCAGAGGCCATGGATTTTTTGAGTGAAACTTGGGTCTACGATGTGCATATGGGTGTGCGACGTGCGTGTGGACAAGTTTTCTCGATTTGGAGTCGGCCAAAAATCTGGCCCCTTAGTCTCGGAGAGCCTGGAGATGGGCGCTCGGAGGAGCCTACGTCGTATGCTCGAGGGCGGAGGAGAGCGAATATAGGGGCGGCAGTCAGGTCCATGGGGTACGTGGGTGTGTGCGACGTGCGTATGGATAGGTTTTCCCGGATTGGAGTCGATGGAAAACTTGGTCCCTTAGTCACGGTGAGGCCAGAGACGAGCGCTCAAGGAAACTTGCACAACCAGGGCGCGAGTAGGGCATGATTAGGTCGCTATTAGGGTACAACTAGGGTGCAAGTAGGACGCAAGTAGGGCACAACTAGGGCACAACTAGGACGCAACTAGGATGCAACTAGGGCGCAGATATTGCGCAGGTAAGGTGCAACTAGGGCACAACTAGGGCGCAAGTAGGGTGCAACTATGGCGCAACTAGGGCGCAACTAGGGCGCAATTAGGGCACAAGTATGGCGCAACTAGGGCGCAAGAAGGGCGCAACTATGGTGCAACTATGGCGCATGTATGGCGCAGGTATGGCGTGGGTAGGGTACAAGTAGGGCGCAAGTAGGGCGCAAGTAGGGCGCAACTAGGGCGCAACTAGGGCGTAAGTACGGTGCAGGTATGGCGCATGTATGGTGCAGGTAGGGCGCAACAAGGTCGCAATTAGGGCATAAGTAGGGCGCAACTAGGGCGCAACTATGGCGCAACTAGGGCGCAACTAGGGCACAACTAGGGCGCAATTAGGGCGCAACTAGGGTGCAACTAGGGCGCGGGTAAGGTGCAACTAGGACGCAAGTATGGCGCAAGTAGGGCGCAACTAGGGCGCAACTATGGTGCAACTAGGGCGCAAGTAGGGCACGGGTAGGGTGCAACTAGGGTGCAAGTAGGGCGCAAGTAGGGCGCAAGTGGGGCGCAACTAGGGCACAACTAGGGCGCAACTATGGTGCAAGTATGGTGCAAGTATGGCGTAGGTATGGTGCAGGTAGGGCACAACTAGGGCGCAATTAGGGTGCAAGTAGGACGCAACTAGGGCGCAACTAGGGCGCAAGTAGGGTGCAAGTAGGGCGCAACTGAGGCGCAAGTAGGGCGCAGGTATGGCACGGGTAGGGTGCAACTAGGGCGCAAGTAGGGCGCAAGTAGGGCACAAGTATGGCGCAACTATGGCGCAAGTAGGGCACAACTAGGGCGCAACTAGGGTGCAATTAGGGCACAACTAGGGCACAAGTATGGCGCAACTAGGGCGCAAGTAGGATGTACCTATGGTGCAACTATGGCGCAGGTATGGCGCGGGTATGGTGCGGGTAGGGTGCAAGTAGGGTGCAAGTAGGGCGCAAGTAGGGTGCAAGTAGGGCACAACTAGGGCGCTACTAGGGCGTAAGTACGGTGCAGGTATGGCGCATGTATGGTGCAGGTAGGGTGCAACAAGGTCGCAATTAGGGCGTAAGTAGGGCGCAACTAGAGCGCAACTATGGCGCAAGTAGGGCGCAACTAGGGCGCAACTAGGGCACAATTAGGGTGCAACTAGGGTGCAACTAGGGCGCGGGTAGGGTGCAACTAGGGCGCAAGTATGACGCAAGTAGGGCGCAACTAGGGCGCAACTATGGCGCAACTAGGGCGCAACTAGGGCGTGGGTAGGGTGCAACTAGGGCGCAAGTAGGGCGCAAGTAGGGCGCAAGTAGGGCGCAAGTGGTGCGCAACTAGGGCGCAACTAGGTCACAACTAGGGCGCAAGTATGGTGCAGGTATGGCGCAGGTATGGCGCATGTAGGGCGCAACTAGGGCGCAATTAGGGCGCAAGTAGGACTCAACTAGGGCGCAACTAGGGCACAAGTAGGGTACAAGTAGGGCGCAATTAAGGCGCATGTAGGGCGCATGTATGGCACGGGTAGGGTGCAACTAGGGCGCAAGTAGGGCGCAAGTAGGGCGCAAGTATGGCGCAACTAGGGTGCAAGTAGGGCGCAACTAGGGCGCAACTAGGGCGCAACTAGGGCGCAGGTATGGTGCGGGTAGGGTGCAGGTAGGGTTCAAAAAGGGTGCAATTTGGACGCAACTAGGGCGCAGGTATGGTGCGGACAGGGCGCAGCAAGGGTGCAACTAGGGCGCAAGTAGGGCGCAGGTATGGCGCGGGTAGGGCACAGGTAGGGCGCAACTAGGTTGTAACTAGGGCGCAGGTATAGTGCGGGTAGGGTGCAGCAAGGGTGCAACTAGGGCGCAAGTAGGGCGCAAGTAGGGCGCGACTAGGGCGCAACTAGGGCGCAAGTAGGGCATATGTAGGACGTAATGAGGGTACAACTAGGGCACAAATAGGGTGCAACTAGGGCGCAACTAAGGTGCAGGTATGGCGCAGGACTGGCGTGGGTAGGGTGCAACTAGGGCGCAAGTAGGGCGGAAGTAGGGCGCAACTATGGCGTAACTAGGGCGCAACTAGGGCGCAACTAGGGCGCACCAAGGGTGCAACTAGGGCGTAGGTATGGCGCAGGTAGGGCGCAAATATGACGCAATTAGGGCGCAAGTAGGGAGCAACTATGACGCAACTATGGCGCAAGTAGGATGCAAGTAGGGCGTAATTAGGGTGTAACTAGGGCGCAAGCAGGGCGCAGGTATGGCGCGGGTAGGGTGCAACTAGGGTGCAGCAAGGGTGCAACTAGGGCGCAAGTAGGGCGCAGGTATGGCGCGGGTAGGGCGCAGGTGGGACGCAACTAGGGCGCAACTAAGACCCAGGTATAGCGCGGGCAGGGTGCAGCAAGGGTGCAACTAGGGCGCAAGTAGGACGCAAGTAGGACGCGACTAGGGTGCAACTGCACCATTTGCGTCCTAGTCCTGGCTCCCTAGTGTCGGAGACGGTCTGGGTCGGTATTTGGGACATAAAAATGGGTACAACACCAAGACTTCCCGGGAGGTCACCCATCCCAGAACTATTCTGGCCCATGGCCGCTTATGTGCGGAGTTCGAATGGGATCCGGAGTAGTAGCCCAGGTATGATCGTACCACATTTTGAAAGGGATGGGTCGAGAATGTGACACATGTGGAGGTGCAACGTGCACGAGCGGAGTGGGCGGTATCGGGCACGTAGATGCGTTTTGTTTCCACACAGGGAGAGGGGGAGGGGGTGTGGGACAGAGGACGGAGGATCACATGGCAACGGCTTAGGGGCTGGATAGCACGGGTGGTGTCGAGGAGGGGTGCGGTGGGGTGGCTTGGGCTCGGGTGTGGCGTGCGGGTTGGTACACCGTGGCGGTGGGGAGGGAGGTGCATGTGGGCGCGTGCGGGCATGAGCGGGGTCCCGGCCGGGAGTGGCGGAGGTTCAGACCGCGATGGACTAGAGGCGGCCGTGCACGGTGGAGGTTTGTTGCGTTCGTGCCGTACGAAACGGTGGGATGAACGGGAGGGGAAGGCGAGCGGGTTGGCACCACTCGTGGGGTGGGAAAGAGGGGTGCGGGTGCTTGGATTGGTACGACTTGTGGGGTGGGAAAGAGGCGTGTGGGCGCTTGGGTTGGTACGACTCATGGGGTGGGAAAAGGGTGTGCGTGCGCTTGGGTTGGTACGTGCGGGTGGGCGTAGAAAGGGTGGGCGTGGGTGTGGGTGCGGGGGTGCGGGTGTGCGTGTTGTGCAGGCGGCGGAGTGCGTTCGTGTGCGAGGGTGGTGCGTGGCCGGGTTTGTGGGCTGTTGATGCAATGAATGGGGTCGAAACAAGAGCGGGAGTCGAACCCGCATGCGTTCCCAAAAGTGAACATCTCGTTAGGGGGGAAGGGAGGGGAGGGGATGGGAGTTCCCGGAGGAACAAATAAGTATAAGAGAGGCTGAACCTCAGTGGATCATAGCAGCAAGGCTACTCTGCCACTTACAGTACCCTGTTCTGGTTTAATACATCTGCAAATGATTTATCTCCCCGAACATTCGGAATTGGTCCAGATGAATCACGACATATGCTCTCGGAGGCGCACAGGCGCCCCTGTTTCGAGTCGGGTAACACCCGGGGAGGTAACATGGAAGTGGCACTTCCATGCTGGAAGTGCCACTTCCAGCATGGAAGTGGAAGGGCAACTGCAAGTGAAATACCTCCTGAGTCATTTCACAAAGTCGGAGTAGAGTCAAGCTTAACAGGGCTTTCTTCTCCCGCTGCTTTTTCCAGGTCCGTTCCCTTGGATGTGGTTTCGCTGGATAGTACATAGGGACAGTGGGAATCTCGTTAATCCATTCATGCGCGTCACTAATTAGATGGCGAGGCATTTGGCTACCTGAAGAGAGTCATAGTTACTCCCGCCGTTTACCCGCGCTTGGTTGAATTTATTCACTTTGACATTCAGAGCACTGGGCAGAAATGACATTGCGTCAACATCTGTTGGGACCATTGTAATGCTTTGTTTTAATCAAACAGTCGGATTCCCCTTGTCCGTTCCAGTTCTGAGCCGGTTGTTCACTGCCTAGGGAAAGCCTCCCCCGAGAGGGAAGCATTCCGCGCCCATCGGCCGGTCGGCACGTGGCAGTCCGCCCTCGCCGCGGGAGCAGCTCGAGCAGACCGCCGACAGCCTGCGGCGTTGACGCATGTGGACGAGTTTTCTCGATTTCGAGTATGGACGAGTTTCTCGATTTCGAGTCGGCCAAAAATCCGGCCCCTTCGTCTCGGAGAGCCTGGAGACGGGCCTTCGGAGGAGCCTACGTCGTATGCTCGAGGGCGGAGGCCATGTTTTTTTTTTATTTAATGAAACTTGGGTCTACAATGTCCATATGGGTATGCAACGTGCATATGGACGAGTTTTCTGGATTTTGAGTCGGCCAAAAATCCGGCCCCTTAGTCTCGGAGAGCCTGGAGAGGGGCGGTCGGAGGAGCCTACGTCGTATGCTGGAGGGCGGAGGAGAGTGAATGCGTGGGCGGGAGTCAGGTCCCTGGGGTACGTGGGTGTGTGCAACGTGCGTATGGACAAGTTTTCCCGGATTGGAGTCAACGGAAAATTTGGTCCCTTAGTCACGGAGAGGCCGGAGACGAGCGCTCGAGGGAACTTGCGCAACCAGGGTTCAAGTAGGGCACGATGAGGTTGCTATTAGGGCGCAAGTAGGGCGCAACTAGGATGCAAGTAGGGTGCAACTAGGGCGCAACTAGGGTGCAACTAGGGTGCAAGTAGGACGCAAGTAGGGCGCAACTAGGATGCAAGTAGGGTGCAACTAGGGCGCAACTAGGGTGCAAGTAGGGTACAAGTAGGATGCAAGTAGGGCGCAACTATGGCGCAACTAGGGCGCAACTAGGGCGTAACTAGGGTGCAGGTATGGCACAGGTATGGCGCGGGGAAGGTGCAGCTAGGGTGCAACTAGGGTGCAAGTAGGGCGCAACTAGGGTGCACCTAGAGCACAACTAGGGTGCAAGTAGGGCGCAACTAGGGTGCAACTAGGGCGCAACTAGGGTGCAATTAGGGTGCAACTAGGGCACAGGTATGGCGCAGGTATGCGCGGGCAGGGTGCAAGTAGGGCGCACGTAGGGCGCAAGTAGGGCGCAACTAGGGCACAACTAGGGCGCAACTAGGGCGCAAGTAGGGCGCAGGTATGGCGCAGGTATGGTGCAGGTAGGGCGCAACAAGGGCGCAATGAGGACGCAAGGAGAGCACAACAAGGGCACAACTAAGGCGCAAGTAGGGCGCAACTAGGGCGCAACTAGGGCGCAACTGGGACGCAACTAGGGCGCGGGTAGGGTGCAACTAGGGCGCAAGTAGGGCGCAAGTAGGGCGCAACTAGGACGCAACTAGCGCGCAACTAGGGCGCAAGTAGGGCGCGGATAGGTTGAAACTAGGGTGCAAGTAGGGCGAAAGTAGGGCCCAAGTAGGACGCAACTAGGGCGCAACTAGGGCCCAACTAGGCCGCAAGTAGAGCGCAGGTATGGCGCAGGTATGGCGCAGGTAGGGCGCAACTAGGGCGCAATTAGGGCGCAAGTAGGGCCCAACTAGGGTGCAACTAGGGTGCAAGTAGAGCGCAAGTAGGGCGCAAGTAGGGTGCAAGTAGGGCAACTAGGACGCAAGTAGGGTGCAGGTATGGCGCGGGTAGGGTGCAACTAGGACGCAAGTAGGGCGCAAGTAGGGCGCAAGTAGGACGCAACTAGGGCGCAAGCAGGGTGCAACTAAGGCGCAACTAGGGCGCAACTAGGGCGCAGGTATAGCGTGGGTAGGGCGCAGGTAGGGTTCAACGAGGACGAAACTAGGGCGCAACTAGGGCGCAGGTATGGTGCGGGCAGGGCGCAGCAAGGGTGCAACTAGGACGCAAGTAGGGCGCACGTATGGCGTGGGTAGGGTGCAGGTAGGGTGCAACTAGGGTGAAACTAGGGCGCAAGTAGGGCGCAAGTAGCGCGCGACTAGGGCGCAACTAGGGCGAAAGTAGGGTGCAAGTAGGGCGCAAGTAGGGCGCAACTAGGGCGCAACTAGGGCGCAGGTATGGCGCATGACTGGCGCGGGTAGGGTGGAACTAGGGTGCAAGTAGGGCACAACTAGGACGCAACTAGGGCGCAACTAGGGCGCAACTAGGGTGCAAGTAGGGCGCAGGTATGGCGCAGTTATGGCGCATGTAGGGCGCAACAAGGGCGCAATTAGGACACAACTAGGGTGCAACTAGGGCGCAACTAGGGTGCAAGTAGGGCGCAACTAGGGCACAATAAGGACGCAGGTAGGGTGCAACTAGGGCGCAAGTAGGGCGCAACTAGAGCGCAATTAGGGTGCAACTAGCATGCGGGTAGGGTACAACTAGGGCGAAAGTAGGCCACAAGTAGGGCGCAAGTAGGGCGCAAGTATGGGGTAACTAGGGCGTAACTAGGGCGCAACTAGGGTGCAAGTAGAGCGCAGGTATGGCGCAGGTATGGCGCAGGTAGGGCGCAACTAGGGCGCAATTAGGGCGCAAGTAGGGCGTAACTAGGGTGCAACTAGGGCGCAAGTAGGGCGCAAGTAGGGCGCAAGTAGGACGCAACTAGGGCGCAAGTAGGGTGCAGGTATGGCGCGGGAAGGGTGTAAGTAGGGTGCAAGTGGGCGCAAGTAGGGCGCAACTAGGACGCAAGTAGGGCGCAACTAGGGCGCAACTAGGGCGTAACTAGGGCGCAGGTATGGCATGGGTAGGGCGCATGTAGGTTTCAATGATGGCGAAACTAGGGTGCAACTAGGGTGCAGGCATGGTGCGGGCAGGGCGCAGCAAGGGTGCAACTATGGCGCAAGTAGGGCGCAGGTATGGCACCGGTAGGGCGCAGGTACGGCGCAACTAGGGCGCAACTAGGGCGCGGGTATAGCGCGGATAGGGCGCAGCAAGGGTGCAACTAGGGCACAAGTATGGCGCAAGTAGGGCGCGACTAGGGCACAACTGCGCCATTCTCTTCCTATTCCCGGATCCCTATTGTCGGAGACGGTCCAGGTCGTCGTTTGGGAGATAAAAATGGGTATGCCACGAGGACTTCCCGGGAGGTCACCCATCCCAGTACTATTCTGGCCCATGGGCACTTATCTGCTGATTCGAATGGGATCCGGAGTAGTAGCCCAGGTATGATCATACCACGCTTTGAAAGGGATGGTTCGAGAATGTGACACATGTGGGGATGCAACGTGGACGAGCGGAGTGGGCGGTGTCGGGCACGTAGATGCGTTTTGTTTCCACGCGGGGAGAGGGGGAGGGGGTGTGGGACAGAGGACAGAGGAGCACATGGCAATGGCTTAGGGACTGGGCAGCACGGGCGGTGTCGAGGAGGGGTGCGGTGGGGTAGCGTGGGCTCCGGTGTGGCGTGCGGGTTGGTACACTGTGGCGGTGGCGAGGGAGGTGCATGTGGGCGCATCCGGGCATGACCGGGGGTCCCGGCCGGGAGTGGCGGAGGTTCAGAGGCGTGCGGGCGCTTGGGTTGGTACGACTCGTGGGGAGGGAAAGAGGCGTGCGGGCGCTTGGGTTGGTACGTGCGGGTGGGCGTGGAAAGGGTGGGCGTGGTTGTGGGTGCGGGTGTGCGTGTTGTGCAGGTGGCGGAGTGCGTTCGTGTGTGAGGGGGGTGCATGACCGGGTTTGCGGGCTGTTGATGCAATGGATTGGGTCGAAATGAGAGCGGGAGTCGAACCCGCATGCGTTCCCAATGCGAACATCTTGTTAGGGGGGGAGGGGAGGGGAGGGGAGGGGAGGGGAGTTCCCGGAGGAACAAATCGGTATAACAGATGCTGAACCTCAGTGGATCGTAGCAGCAAGGCTACTCTGTCACTTACAGTACCCTGTTCTGGTTTGAGTTGTCTGCAAATGATTTATCTCCCTGAACATTCGGAATTGGTCCAGATGAGTCACGACATATGCTCTCGGAGGCGCACAGGCGCCCCTGTTTCGAGTCGGGTAACACCCGGGGAGGTAAAAAGTGCCGCTTCCAGCATGGATTATGAGT
>SZWC01023101.1:2954-12954 GCA_023375785.1 Penium margaritaceum | reverse complement strand
GCAACTAGGGCGCAAGTAGGGCACAAGTATGGCGCAACTAGGGCGCAACTAGGGCACAACTATGGTGCAACTATGGCGCAGGTATGGCGCAGGTATGGCGCGGGTAGGGTGCAAGTAGGGCGCAAGTAGGGCGCAAGTAGGGCGCAACTAGGGCGCAACTAGGACGTAAGCACGGTGCAGGTATGGCGCATGTATGGTGCAGGTAGGGCGCAACAAGGTTGCAATTAGGGCGTAAGTAGGGTGCAACTAGGGCGGAACTATGGCGCAAGTAGGGCGCAACTAGGGCGCAACTAGGGCGCAATGAGGGTGCAACTAGGGTGCAACTAGGGCACGGGTAGGGTGCAACTAGGGCACAAGTATGGCGCAAGTAGGGCGCAACTAGGGCGCAACTATGGCGCAACTAGGGTGCAAGTAGGGCGCGGGTAGGGTGCAACTAGGACGCAAGTAGGGCGCAAGTAGGGCGCAAGTGGGGCGCAACTAGGGAGCAACTAGGGCGCAACTAGGGCGCAAGTATGGTGCAGGTATGGCGCAGGTATGGCGCAGGTAGGGCGCAAATAGGGCGCAATTAGGGCGCAAGTAGGACGCAACTAGGGGGCAACTAGGGCGCAAGTAGGGTGCAAGTAGGGCGCAACTAAGGCGCAAGTAGGGCGCATGTATGGCACGGGTAGGGTGCAACTAGGGTGCAAGTAGGACGCAAGTAGGGCGCAAGTATGGCGCAACTAGGGCGCAACTAGGGCGTAACTAGGGCGCAACTAGGGCGCAAGTAGGGCGCAGGTATGGTGCGGGTAGGGTGCAGGTAGGGTTCAACGAGGGTGCAATTTGGATGCAACTAGGGCGCAGGTATGGTGCCGACAGGGCGCAGCAAGGGTGCAACTAGGGCGCAAGTAGGGCGCAGGTATGGCGCTGGTAGGGCACAGGTAGGGCGCAACTAGGTTGCAACTAGGGCGCAGGTATAGTGCGGGTAGGGTGCAGCAAGGGTGCAACTAGGGCGCAAGTAGGGCGCAAGTAGGGTGCGACTAGGGCGCAACTAGGGCGCAAGTAGGGCATAAGTAGGACGTAATGAGGGCACAACTAGGGCGTAACTAGGGTGCAACTAGGGCACAACTAGGGTGCAGGTATGGCACAGGACTGGCGCGGGTAGGGTGCAACTAGGGCGCAAGTAGGGCGCAAGTAGAGTGCAACTATGGCGTAACTAGGGTGTAACTAGGGTGCAAGTAGGGTGCAGGTATGGTGCAGGTATGGCGCAGGTAGGGTGCAACAAGGGCGTAATTAGGGCGCAAGTAGGGCGCAACAAGGGCGCAACTAGGCCGCAAGTAGGGCGCAACTAGGGTGCAACTAGAACGCACCTAGGGTGCAACTAGGGTGCAACTAGGGTGCGGGTAGGGTGCAACTAGGTCGCAAGTAGGATGCACCTAGGGCGCAATTAGGGCGCAAGTAGGGCGCAACTAGGGCGCAACTAGGGCGCGGGTGGGGTGCAACTAGGGCTCAAGTAGGGCACAAGTAGGGCGCAAGTAGGGCGCAAGTAGGGCGTAAGTAGGCCGCAGGTATGGCGCATGACTGGCGCGGGTAGGGTGGAACTAGGGTGCAAGTAGGGCGCAACTAGGACGCAACTAGGGCGCAACTAGGGCGCAACTAGGGTGCAAGTAGGGCGCAGGTATGGCGCAGTTATGGCGCACGTAGGGCGCAACAAGGGCGCAATTAGGACACAACTAGGGTGCAACTAGGGCGCAACTAGGGTGCAAGTAGGGCGCAACTAGGGCGCAATAAGGACGCAGGTAGGGTGCAACTAGGGCGCAAGTAGGGCGCAACTAGAGCGTAATTAGGGTGCAACTAGGACGCGGGTAGGGTGCAACTAGGGCGAAAGTAGGCCACAAGTAGGGCGCAAGTAGGGCGCAAGTATGGCGTAACTAGGGCGTAACTAGGGCGCAACTAGGGTGCAAGTAGGGCGCAGGTATGGCGCAGGTATGGCGCAGGTAGGGCGCAACTAGGGCGCAATTAGGGCGCAAGTAGGGCGTAACTAGGGTGCAACTAGGGCGCAAGTAGGGCGCAAGTAGGGCGCAAGTAGGACGCAACTAGGGCGCAAGTAGGGTACAGGTATGGCGCGGGAAGGGTCTACGTAGGGTGCAAGTAGGGCGCAAGTAGGGCGCAACTAGGACGCAAGTAGGGCGCAACTAGGGCGCAACTAGGGCGTAACTAGGGCGCAGGTATGGCACGGGTAGGGCGCATGTAGGGTTCAACAATGGCGAAACTAGGGTGCAACTAGGGCGCAGGCATGGTGTGGGCAGGGCGCAGCAAGGGTGCAACTATGGCGCAAGTAGGGCGCAGGTATGGCACCGGTAGGGCGCAGGTACGGCGCATCTAGGGCGCAACTAGGGCGCGGGTATAGCGCGGGTAGGGCGCAGCAAGGGTGCAACTAGGGCACAAGTATGGCGCAAGTAGGGCGCGACTAGGGCGCAACTGCGCCATTCGCGTCCTATTCCCTGATCCCTAGTGTCGGAGACAGTCCAGGTCGTCGTTTGGGAGATAAAAATGGGTATGCCACGAGGACTTCCCGGGAGGTCACCCATCCCAGTACTATTCTGGCCCATGGGCGCTTATCTGCTGATTCGAATGTGATCCGGAGTAGTAGCCCAGGTATGATCATACCACGCTTTGAAAGGGATGGTTCGAGAATGTGACACATGTGGGGATGCAACGTGGACGAGCGGAGTAGGCGGTGTCGGGCACGTAGATGCGTTTTGTTTCCACGCGGGGAGAGGGGGAGGGGGTGTGGGACAGAGGACAGAGGAGCACATGGCAATGGCTTAGGGACTGGGCAGCACGGGCGGTGTCGAGGAGGGGTGCGGTGGGGTGGCGTGGGCTCCGGTGTGGCGTGCGGGTTGGTACACTGTGGCGGTGGCGAGGGAGGTGCATGTGGGCGCATGCGGGCATGACCGGGGGTCCCGGCCGGGAGTGGCGGAGGTTCAGAGGCATGCGGGCACTTGGGTTGGTACGACTCGTGGGGAGGGAAAGAGGCGTGCGGGTGCTTGGGTTGGTACGTGCGGGTGGGCGTGGAAAGGGTGGGAGTGGTTGTGGGTGTGGGTGTGCGTGTTGTGCAGGTGGCGGAGTGTGTTCGTGTGTGAGGGGGGTGCATGGCCGGGTTTGCGGGCTGTTGATGCAATGGATTGAGTCGAAATGAGAGCGGGAGTCGAACCCGCATGCGTTCCCAAAGCGAACATCTCGTTAGGGGGGAGGGGAGGGGAGGGGAGGGGAGGGGAGTTCCCGGAGGAACAAACCGGTATAACAGATGCTGAACCTCAGTGGATCGTAGCAGCAAGGCTACTCTGCCACTTACAGTACCCTGTTCTGGTTTGAGTTGTCTGCAAATGATTTATCTCCCTGAACATTCGGAATTGGTCCAGATGAATCACGACATATGCTCTCGGAGGCGCACAGGCGCCCCTGTTTCGAGTCGGGTAACACCCGGGGAGGTAAAAAGTGCCGCTTCCAGCATGGATTATGAGTTAGAGGCGTTCGGTCATAATCCTACACATGGTAGCTTCGCGCCACTGGCTTTTCAGCCAAGCGCAATTACCAATTATGTGAATCAACGGTTCCTCTCGTACTAAGTTGAATTACTGTTGCGGTACCAGATCATCAGTAGGGTAAAACTAACCTGTCTCACGACGGTCNTCTGCCACTTACAGTACCCTGTTATGGTTTAAGTTGTCTGCAAATGATTTATCTCCCCGAACATTCGGAATTGGTCCAGACGAATCACGACATATGCTCTCGGAGGCGCACAGGCGCCCCTGTTTCGAGTCGGGTAACACCCGGGGAGGTAAAAAGTGCCGCTTCCAGCATGGATTATGAGTTAGAGGCGTTCGGTCATAATCCTACACATGGTAGCTTCGCGCCACTGGCTTTTCAGCCAAGCGCAATTACCAATTATGTGAATCAACGGTTCCTCTCGTACTAAGTTGAATTACTGTTGCGGTACCAGATCATCAGTAGGGTAAAACTAACCTGTCTCACGACGGTCTAAGCCCAGCTCACATTCCCTATTGGTGGGTGAAGATTCCAACACTTGGTGAATTCTTCTTCACAATGATAGGAAGAGCCGACATCGAAGGATCAAAAAGCAACGTCGCTATGAACGCTTGGCTGCCACAAGCCAGTTATCCCTGTGGTAACTTATCTGACACCTTTAGCTTCAAATTCCGAAAGACTAAAGGATCGATAGGCCATGCTTTCACAGTTTGTATTCGTACTGAAAATCAAAATCAAATGAGCTTTTACCCTTTTGTTCCACACAAGATTTCTGTTCTGGTTGAGCTCATCTCATGACACATGCATTATCTTTTTAACAGATGTGCCGTCCCAGCCAAACTCCCCACCTGACAATGTCATCCGCCTGGATCGGCTGAAGCCTTAACGCTAGAAGCAGGGACAGAGCCCGCCTCTACCTCATGGAATAAGTACAATAACGTCAAGATTAGTGGTATTTCACTTGCATTTGCCCTTCCACATATAACAACACCTCCTGAGTCATTTCACAAAGTCGGACTAGAGTCAAGCTCAACAGGGCCTTCTTTTCCCGCTCATTTTCCAGGCCCGTTCCCTTGGCTGTGGTTTTGCTGGATTGTAGATAGGGACAGTGGGAATATCGTTAATCCATTGATGCGCGTCACTCATTATATGACGAGGCATGTGGCTACCTGAAGAGAGTCATAGTTACTCCCGCCGTTTACCCGCGCTTGGTTGCATTTATTCACTTTGACATTCAGAGCACTGGGCAGAAATCACATTGCGTCAACATCTGTTGGGACCATTGCAATGCTTTGTTTTAATTAAACAGTCAGATTCCCCTTGTCCGTTCCAGTTCTGAGCCGGTTGTTCACTGCCTAGGGAAAGCCTCCCCCGAGAGGGAAGCGTTCCGTGCCCGTCGGCTGGTCGGCACGCGGCGGTCCGCCCTCACCGAGGGAGCAGCTCGGGCAGACCGCCGACAGCCTGCGGCGTCGAGGCGCATGGACGAGTTTTCTCAATTTCGAGTAAGGACAAGTTTCTCGATTTTGAGTCGGCCAAAAATCCGGCCCCTTAGTCTCGGAGAGCCTGGAGACGGGCGTTCGGAGGAGCCTACGTCGTATGCTCGAGGGCGGAGGCCATGTTTTTTTTCTTTGAATGAAACTTGGGTGTACAATGTCCATATGGGTATGCAACGTGCATATGGACGAGTTTTCTCGATTTTGAGTCGGCCAAAAATCCGGCCCCTTAGTCTGGGAGAGCCTGGAGACGGACGCTTGGACGAGCCTACGTCGTATGCTCGAGGGCAGAGGCCATTGATTTTTTTAGCAAAACTTGGGTCTACAATGTCCATATGGGTGTGCGACGTGCGTATGGACAAGGTTTCTGTGTTTTGAGTCGGCCAAAAATCTGGCCCCTTAGTCTCGGAGAGATTGGAGACGGACACTTGGAGGAGCCTACGTCGTATGCTCGAGGGCAGAGGCCATGGATTTTTTGAGTGAAACTTGGGTCTACGATGTCTATATGGGTGTGCAACGTGCGTATGGACACGTTTTCTCGATTTGGAGTCGGCCAAAAATCTGGCCCCTTTAGTCTCGGAGAGCCTGGAGATGGGCGCTCGGAGGAGCCTACGTCGTATGCTCGAGGGCGGAGGAGAGCGAATGAAGGGGTGGCAGTAGGGTCCATGGGGTACGTGGGTGTGTGCGACGTGCGTATGGATAGGTTTTCCCGGATTGGAGTCGACGGAAAATTTGGTCCCTTAGTCACGGTGAGGTCGGAGACGAGCGCTCCAGGAAACTTGCACAACCAGGGCGCGAGTAGGGAACGATTAGGTCGCTATTAGGGCACAACCAGGGCGCAAGTAGGACGCAAGTAGGGCACAACTAGGGCACTACTAGGACGCAACTAGGACGCAACTAGGGCGCAGATATTACGCAAGTAAGGTGCAACTACGGCACAACTAGTGCGCAAGTAGGGCGCAACTATGGCGCAACTAGGGCGCAACTAGGGCGCAAGTAGGGCACAAGTATGGCGCAACTAGGGCACAACTAGGGCACAACTATGGTGCAACTATGGCGCAGGTATGGCGCAGGTATGGCGGGGGTAGGGTGCAAATAGGGCGCAAGTAGGGCGTAACTAGGGCGCAACTAGGGCGTAAGCATGGTGCAGGTATGACGCATGTATGGTGCAGGTAGGGCGCAACAAGGTCGCAATTAGGGCGTAAGTAGGGCGCAACTAGGGCGGAACTATGGCGCAAGTAGGGAGCAACTAGGGCGCAACTAGGGCGCAATGAGGGTGCAACTAGGGTGCAACTAGGGCGCGGGTAGGGTGCAACTAGGGCGCAAGTATGGCGCAAGTAGGGCGCAACTACGGCGCAACTATGGCGCAACTAGGGCGCAAGTAGGGCGCGGGTAGGGTGCAACTAGGACGCAAGTAGGGCGCAAGTAGGGTGCAAGTGGAGCGCAACTAGGGCGCAACTAGGGTACAACTAGGGCGCAAGTATGGTGCAGGTATGGCGCAGGTATGGCGCAGGTAGGGCGCAAATAGGGCGCAATTAGGGCGCAGGTAGGACGCAACTAGGGCGCAACTAGGGTGCAAGTAGGGTGCAAGTAGGGCGCAACTAAGGCGCAAGTAGGGCACATGTATGGCACGGGTAGGGTGCAACTAGGGTGCAAGTAGGACGCAAGTAGGGCGCAAGTATGGCGCAACTAGGGCGCAACTAGGGCGTAACTAGGGCGCAACTAGGGTGCAAGTAGGGCGCAGGTATGGTGCGGGTAGGGTGCAGGTAGGGTTCAACGAGGGTGCAATTTGGACGCAACTAGGGCGCAGGTATGGTGCCGACAGGGCGCAGCAAGGGTGCAACTAGGGCGCAAGTAGGGCGCAGGTATGGCGCTGGTAGGGCACAGGTAGGGCGCAACTAGGTTGCAACTAGGGCGCAGGTATAGTGCGGGTAGGGTGCAGCAAGGGTGCAACTAGGGGGCAAGTAGGGCGCAAGTAGGGCGCGACTAGGGCGCAACTAGGGCGCAAGTAGGGCATAAGTAGGACGTAATGAGGGCACAACTAGGGCGTAACTAGGGTGCAACTAGGGCACAACTAGGGTGCAGGTATGGCGCAGGACTGGCATGGGTAGGGTGCAACTAGGGCGCAAGTAGGGCGCAAGTAGGGTGCAACTATGGCGTAACTAGGGTGCAACTAGGGCGCAAGTAGGGTGCAGGTATGGCGCAGGTATGGCGCAGGTAGGGTGCAACAAGGGCGTAATTAGGGCGCAAGTAGGGCGCAACAAGGGCGCAACTAGGCCGCAAGTAGGGCGCAACTAGGGTGCAACTAGGGCGCACCTAGGGTGCAACTAGTGTGCAACTAGGGCGCGGGTAGGGTGCAACTAGGTCGCAAGTAGGACGCAACTAGGGCGCAATTAGGGCGCAAGTAGGGCGCAACTAGGGCGCAACTAGGGCGCGGGTGGGGTGCAACTAGGGCACAAGTAGGGCGCAAGTAGGGTGCAAGTAGGGTGCAAGTAGGGCGCAAGTAGGGTGCAACTAGGGCGCAACTAGGGTGCAAGTAGGGCGCAGGTATGGCGCAGGTATGGCGCAGGTAGGGCTCAAATAGGACGCAATTAGGGCGCAAATAGGGCGCAACTAGGACGCAACTATCGCGCAAGTAGGACGCAAGTAGGGCGCAGTTAGGGTGCAACTAGGGCGCAAGTAGGGTGCAGGTATGGCGCGGGTAGGGTGCAACTAGGGCGCAGCAAGGGTGCAACTAGGGCGCAAGAAGGGCGCAGGTATGGTGCGGGTAGGGTGCAGGTAGGACGCAACTAGGGCGCAACTAAGACCCAGGTATAGCGCGGGCAGGGCGCAGCAAGGGTGCAACTAGGGCGCAAGTAGGACGCAAGTAGGGCGCGACTAGGGCGCAACTACACCATTCGCGTCCTAGTCCCGGCTCCCTAGTGTCGGAGACGGTCTGGGTCGGTATTTGGGACATAAAAATGGGTACAACACCAAGACTTCCCGGGAGTTCACCCATCCCAGTACTATTCTGGCCCATGGGCGCTTATCTGGGAGTTCGAATGGGATCTGGAGTAGTAGCCCAGGTATGATCGTACCACACTTTGAAAGGGATGGGTCGAGAATGTGACACATGTGGAGGTGCAACGTGGACGAGCGGAGTGGGCGGTATCGGGCATGTAGATGCGTTTTGTTTCCACAGAGGGAGAGGGGGAGGGGTGTGGGACAGAGGACGGAGGATCACATGGCAACGGCTTAGGGGCTGGGTAGCATGGGTGGTGTCGAGGAGGGGTGCGGTGGGGTGGCTTGGGCTCGGGTGTGGCGTGCGGGTTGGTACACCGTGGCGGTGGCGAGGGAGGTGCATGTGGGCGTGTGCGGGCATGAGCGGGGTCCCGGCCGGGAGTGGCGGAGGTTCAGACCGCGATGGAATAGAGGCGGCCGTGCACGGTGGAGGTTTGTTGCGTTCGTGCCGTACGAAACAGTGGGATGAACGGGAGGGGAAGGCGAGCGGGTTGGCACCACTCGTGGGGTGGGAAAGAGGGGTGCGGGTGCTTGGATTGGTACGACTTGTGGGGTGGGAAAGAGGCGTGTGGGCGCTTGGGTTGGTACGACTCGTGGGGTGGCAAAGGGGCGTGCGTGCGCTTGGGTTGGTACGTGCGGGTGGGCATGGAAAGGGTGGGCGATGCGTGGGTTTGGGTGCGGGTGTGCGTGTTGTGCAGGCGGCGGAGTGTGTTCGTGTGCGAGGGTGGTGCGTGGCCGGGTTTGTGGACTGTTGATGCAATGGATTGGGTCAAAACGAGAGCGGTAGTCGAACCCGCATGCGTTCCCAAAAGTGAACATCTGGTTAGGGGGGGGGAGGGGAGGGGAGGGGATGGGATTTCCCAGAGGAACAAATCGGTATAGGAGAGGCTGAACCTCAGTGGATCGTAGCAGCAAGGCTACTCTGCCCTTCGTCTCGGAGAGCCTGGAGACAGGTGTTCGGAGGAGCCTACGTCGTATGCTCGAGGGCGGAGGCCATGTTTTCTTATTTAATGAAACTTGGGTCTACAATGTCCATATGGGTATGCATCGTGCATATGGACGAGTTTTCTGGATTTTGAGTCGGCCAAAAATCCGGCCCCTTAGTCTCAGAGAGCCTGGAGAGGGGCGCTCAGAGGAGCCTACGTCGTATGCTGGAGGGCGGAGGAGAGCAAATATATGGGCGGGAATCAGGCTCCTGGGGTACGTGGGTGTGTGCGACGTGCGTATGGACAAGTTTTCCCGGATTGGAGTCGACGGAAAATTTGGTCCCTTAGTCACGGAGAGGCCGCAGACGAGCGCTCGAGGAAACTTGCGCAACCAGGGTGCAAGTAGGGCACGATTAGGTTGCTATTAGGGCGCAAGTAGGGCGCAACTAGGGTGCAAGTGTTGGAATGATGCTCCTCACCATGGCAGGAGTGACTCCAAAAAGGAACACCAAAAAGACAAGCCTTAGTGGCTTAGTGGTTAATGGTGTCCACCTCTAGAGGCAGGGGCCCGGGTTCAAGTCCCACAAGATGAAATTCTGCCCTGCCTCAAGGGAGGTGGAAAATAGATGCCAGGAAGCTAGCTCAACCTCTAGAGTTCCTCTTTAAGTTTCTAGAAGGCCAGGTGAGGGTCCAGGAAGGTGGCACACCTTCTAGAAGGGGTGACTTGTCCTACAAGGCATCTAGAGGTGTCTTGGTCTTCTGGACACCTTCCCTCCTACTAGAAGCAAGCTGAGGAATCTAGGAAGGGGCAGAAGCTTCTAGAGGAGGGAAGGGATGCCTTCCTAGGTGGGAAAAGGACAGCCTACCAAGGAGCACTCTAGAAGCCATAGAATCTGCTAGGAAGCTCCAAATCTGGCATGCTTTGGTGTTCTGGAAAGCTTAGATCAGTGGCTATAAAATGCCACTGCTTGTGAGCCTTGATCAAGTGTTAATTCCCATCCAATTGAGGCCAAAACTATTGCCTCACTCTCTGACCAGATTTTGCCATCCTTG
>SZWC01023100.1:0-20296 GCA_023375785.1 Penium margaritaceum | reverse complement strand
AATTGATGGGTGGGATTATTGTGTACATGTTTTCATGAAGCATTTCTTCGTACCTGTGGATTTTGATAACCTTCAAAATGGAAGTACAAGTTTTGGGTGCAAGTGGTAGTACTTTCTATGAAGGTTCTATGAATCTTCCTTGGGTGTTCTATTTGCATGTACGTGCACAAAGGAGTCCATTATCTGACTTCAATTGACCATAAACACTTTCACAAGTCCCTAAAGCGTGTAGGTACTCATGAATACTTCTTTATTCATTGCCCATCGTGCCTTGACCTCCGACTTTAACCACCCTTTTGATAAGGGAATTTTGGTCATCCGCATTTATATCTGGTGTTCCGTCCATGAAGGTTGTGAAAAATTCCAGCACCTTCTAGAACAATCAACGAGTTTTTCATGAAGCATGCAAACGATTCTAAACTTTCCGGTCAACTTCTCAGTGGTATGAATATGCACCTTCAAAATCTTGAAACCCCACTAACTATATCTGGAGTCTCTTTGAGCAACTTATCACAACGTAGTACCACATTCACCATTTAACTCAAGTGCCTTAGTCCTTAAGAATGTTTCATTGTTGTTCCCACAGACTATGTGTTTTTAATGAGCTTTCTTACACTTGTCATCACAGTTCATTTCCTACTACTAATGTGTTCCTCAAGTTTCCCATTTCCCCAATTCGACTTTTGCTATACAGATTCTACTTATCAATCACCTATGTTCTGCATGGCGTAGTTCAATTCCCTACTTACACGAGGATCTGAATTTAGTACATATTTGTGCAAACAACAAGAGAAGATTGGAGTTCTGGGACATTAATGCTCCTCGTGGAGTCAAAGCTCCATTGCAATAAATCTGATAAAACATTGACCCTTTATACCTCCTCCAGTAATCACATACCCTATTGGGATGCATTACCTTCTATGTTTTATGTGGTGGAGTACACGTAACACGTGAAAGTACTCATAGGTGAAATGTTTCCAATCTTATGACAACAATGTGCCACTACATTATGAATAGGAAGTACAGTGTATATACCCAGAGCATTCTTTTGCAAGGCCTGGATTCCCACACAACACGTAAAAGTGAGTGAATGTCCAAAGCATAAAACAAACTATGTATATGTGAACCATATCCAGAATCTTCACTACATAAGTGACTTATGTACTAGTTTGCAAATGACAAACCATGCATCTGTATTTGGCATTGATCATTCAATGGATGCAGCTACTAGGATGCAGGACTAAATCACATTCGTCACCATAAGCAGAGCTATGTCCCCGTACCTACCAACATTTTCATAAAGGTATCCATCATCCTGAAATTTATGTTTTTCGTACCTTAAAATATAGTTTTGTAGGTGCAAAAACGATTTCAAGAGGGTAATGATCCTGAACCATTTATATCCATGGCCATCTTAAAGGCATAGCTACCTCGTTCTTGATCGGCGACCAAGAATTCTATAGGATGTTTCTCTTTGCAAACATTACCTCGAATATGATAGTAATGCTTCAAATGCTGTGACGTGAAATTTTGTGACACAAACTATTGTTCGAGATTCCATTTCCAGGGCATGGTCCACAACAGTGAAATTTGTTGTTTATTCCCCTTTCCGTCCACCAATGACCACGGTGGACTAAGGGTTATCACCATTTAGACAAGAATGGCGGATGGGGTATTCCACTCACAACTATGCCGCCACTTGAGCCAAGCAAGGCTCTATGCCAAAAGCACCGTACTACACTAAATGGGATCGAGAATTTGAATACGCGAGTGGTTATTGCTTCCCCATAGCCCTGCTCTCATTTGTTGCTACATGCGTAAAATTTATAGCACCTCAACTTAAAATACATGTAGGCGTGTAGGAAACATGAAAGGAGAAGGACAAACATCATTGATTGTTCTTTGTTCCCGTTTGCAAAAGGAGTAAGACAAAACTAATGCTTTTTATTAGAATACATCTTCACAACACGATCAAACCCAATTCAATCGCCATGTACTGCATGGAAGTAATCTAAAGCCACGGTGTGCAAAACAAATGGCCTTTCAATTTTCATTATTCTGATATTTTACCTGCAAAATTCCAAAGATACATGCTACCGAATGCTCCATGTATGATTGTAACTACTGAATTGACCATTCACAACCACCTTTTGTGTTTTGGTAGCATGGGTTTATTCATCACACTACATCACACATTGTGCACGGTCGACCAACACACAAATACTACTCTCCAAAATGGTTCACCTTAGTCATCAAAATAGACAAATTCCTAGTTTTCTTCACTTGATACTGTGTTGTACAGTTGTTAATCTTTAGTGACTATGAAAGCTTGCATCGTTATCATCACTCATACTAAAGAGTTCCTGATTTGCGTGACAAAACCTACACATGTATGTCTTCACACCCAAGTTATTGTACTACATCATTTTCTCCAACCCTAACTAGGACGGAAGTAAGGATTGAAAGCCCCATACCCACAATGGAACAGTCCATGAGCAATGTCGTGCAAAGTACATAAATGTGTGACTTAAGTTGTCTAAACGTTAATGGAATCATTGGAGAGATGAAAAACAGGTGTGGCTAAAGCAATTGATAGCCGTTATCGTTTTCACATGTACATAGATTGTTATATCATTGTAGAATTTAATGCTCAAAATGTCTTCAAATGTGGATAAATTACATTCGAAACTCTTGGAACATTTGCAATTGCTTCCATCTGCAATGCACGAGAGCAACTGAAGAACTCCAAGGTCTAAATGCTTATACCTTTTGCAAGAATCCTACTTCCACACCACAGATGAACCCAGTTTTATCTGGCCTTCTTCTACATGGTTAGGCCACGTTTTATCTAAACTGGACAAGTAATGCACAATGTGAGTATCTTTTATACAAAGGAGTAGACTAGGGAACATCAAGGAATGTTTCATGTAATGCAAGCAACATGCCATCGTGACATGTCAATCTTGTCATCCCATGTCTCTGGTACAACAATGTACTCATATTCGATGACTTTTGTAGCCAAGGGTGTATGCTTGACGCGGTCTTCTTCCTCCTAGTTATTCCAAACGTTTACACTTGCATTGCTTTCTTTTCCTCGTGTTCCTCTGCCTCCTCGTAGAAAAATGGGATGATGTACTGCTTTCGATGTTACACCTCCTCCAGAGCGGATTCCTACCCTTCATCCTGTGGGACATAACCATCATTTGTAGCCAAAGTCCAGGCCATTGTTTTCTATGTTTTAATTGTTAGTTCTGCCCCCAACTCTTGTATGCTTGTATACGCTAGAGTTTCTATAGCAGGATTAGCCATCCCAGACTTCGTGTCATTAGAAGGTGTACTAGTGATATGTTTTCTTCTTAATGTAAGTGTTTTTGGTGTTGCATGTGCTATTGCATCCATTGATGGCCAATGTCCTAATATAGCATTCACATGGAAAGTGGAACTTTCTCTTTGCAAGGGTCATCTTATGGTGTTTCTTTGTTGTGGTCGTTATTGATGCCATGGTGGTAGAATTGCGACACCTGCTCTGTGTATGGCTGCGTACAAAAACATTAGTTCAAGTTTAAATCTACATATGCTTGTCTTCATGTTCAATGAATGCTTGTTTTGGATTCCACCTACTGTGCTTAGGGCCAGGATGAAACCCCTGGCCTTTCACGAGGACATTCATGTTATTGTTTGCTACGGCAAGCTCGGTCAGTTGTACATCCAGTGGTAGGCCATGTGAGTTTGTCACATGTCCATTTAGTCCCAATCATCCCAAATTCATGCACTCCTATATCTTTGTACACCATACCTTCTTTTGTACACGTAGATTCCAAGTACCTTCCTTGTACTCACCCATACATTAGGGCACCTTTCATAGAATGTTCCTAGTCGGACTTGAGGACAAACTCACATAATGAAGAATCTTCCTTGTAACTTCTACATGAACTTACACGTTAAGAGCTTTTCAAAGAATTCTGGTTGTGTACATGATATCGTGTTACTTCTATGAAGTTTCTCCTCCTAGTACACAAGTGTACGTTTGTATTTCATTGTCATATTCACTTCTATGCACTCCCTCTATACACTCTCCTCAAGTGTCGTTACGCTGTAATAGCACATTTGTGTACACGATAATCTATCACTTATATGAAGTTTCCCCTCCTTGTTCACAAGTGTACTTTTGTATGGTGCCATCACACAAGATTCTGTTCACTCCCTCATACAATCCCCTCATACACTTGCCACTTGGGAGGGGGGGGGAGGGGGAGAGGGTGGAGTCGGAGGAGGGGGGTCCAAAGGAAAGAAGTTTATGAGACAAGTGTATGAAGGAGTGTATCACTTAACAAGTGTCGTTACGCTGTAATGATACATTTGTGTACACAATAATCTATCACTTCTATGAAGTTTCTCCTCCTAGTACACAAGTGTACGTTTGTATTTCATTGTCATATTCACTTCTATGCACTCCCTCTATACACTCTCCTCAAGTGTCGTTACGCTGTAATGATACATTTGTGTACACAATAATCTATCACTTCTATGAAGTTTCTCCTCCTAGTACACAAGTGTACGTTTGTATTTCATTGTCATATTCACTTCTATGCACTCCCTCTATACACTCTCCTCAAGTGTCGTTACGCTGTAATGATACATTTGTGTACACAATAATCTATCACTTCTATGAAGTTTCTCCTCCTTGTACACAAGTGTACTTTTGTATGGCGCCATCATACAAAATTTTGTTCACTCCCTCATACAATCCCCTCATAAACTTGCCACTTGGGAGGGGGGGGAAAGGGGGAGAGGGTGGAGTCGGAGGAGGGGGGTCCAAATGACAAAAGTGTATGAGACAAGTGTATAAAGGAGTGTATCACTTAACAAGTGTCGTTACGCTGTAATAATTCATTTGTGTACACAAGATTCTATCACTTCTATGAAGTTTATCCTCGTACACAAGTGTGCTTTTGTATGGAGCCATCATACAAGATTGTGTTCACTCCCTCATACAATCCCCTCATACACTTGCCACTTGGGTGGGGGAGGGGGAGAGGGTGGAGTCGGAGGAGGGGGGCCCAAATGACATAAGTGTATGAGACAAGTGTATGAAGGAGTGTATCACTTAACAAGTGTCGTTACGTTGTAATATTACATTTGTGTACACAAGATTCTATCACTTCTATGAAGTTTCTCCTCCTTGTACACAAGTGTACTTTTGTATGGCGCCATCATATAAACTTATGTTCACTCCCTCATACAATCCTCTCATACACTTGCCACTTGGGGGGGGGGAGGGGGAGAGGGTGGAGTCGGAGGAGGGGGGTCCAAATGACATATGTGTATGAGACAAGTGTATGAAGGAGTGTATAACTTAACAAGTGTCGTTACGTTGTAATAATACATTTGTGTACACGATAATCTATCACTTCTATGAATTTTCTCCTCCTTGTACACAAGTGTACTTTTGTATGGAGCCATCATACAAAATTCTGTTCACTCCCTTGTACAATCCCCTCATACACTTGCCACTTGGGAGGGGGTGGGAGGGGGGGAGGGAGAAGGTGGAGTCGGAGGAGGGGGGTCCAAATGACTAGTGTATGAAGCAGTGTATCACTTAACAAGTGTCGTTACGCTGTAACAATACATTTGTGTACACGACAATCTATCACGTCTATAAAGTTTCTCCTCCTTGTTCACAAGTGCACTTTTGTATGACGCCATCATACAAAATTCTGTTCACCCCCTCATACAATCCCCTCATACACTTGCCACTTGGGAGGGGGGGGGAGGGGGAGAGGGTGGAGTCGGAGGAGGGGGGTCCAAATGACATAAGTGTATGAGACAAGTGTATGAAGGAGTGTATCACTTAACAAGTGTTGTTACGCTGTAATAATACATTTTTGTACACGATAATCTATCACGTCTATGAAGTTTCTCCTCCTTGTTGACAAGTGTACTTTTGTATGGTGCCATCATACAACATTATGTTCACTCCCTCATACAATCCCCCCATACACTTTGCACTTGACGGGGGAGGGGGAGGGGTGGGGGGATCCAAAGGGCAGCATGAGGTAAGTGTATAAATGAGTGTTTCACTCAACAAGTGATGTTACGTTGAGATAATCCATTTGTGTACATGATCCCATATAACTTCCATGAAATTTCTCCTCCTTGTACACAAGTGTATTTTTGTATGTCACTGTCATACCAAATCTTGTTCACTCTCTCATACAATCCCCTCATACACTTTCCACTTGGCGGGGGGGGGGAGTCGAAGGGGGGTCCAAATGGTAAAAGTGTATGATGCAAGTGTGAGAAGGAGTGTATCACTGAACAAGTGACGTTACGTTGAAATAAAACATTTGTGTACATGATCTTATATGACCTTTATGATGTCTCTGCTCCTTCTACATAAGTGTACTTCTGTGTGTTGCTATCGTACAAAAATCTGTTCACTCCCTCATACACTCCCCTCATACACTTTCCACTTGACGGGGGAGGAAGGCAGGCAGAGATCCAAGACAATAGTGTATGAGGTAAGTGTATGAAGGAGTGTATCACCAAACAAGTGACGTTACATTGAAATAATACATTTGTGTACATGATTACCTACCGCTTCTGTGAAGCTTCTCCTCCTTATAAACAAGTGTGGGTTTGTATGTTACCGTCATATAATCTTTTGATCACCCCCTCATACACTCCCCTCATACACTTTCCACTTGACCGGGGAGAGGAGGGAGGAGGGGAGTCGAAGGAGGGTGGTCCAAACAACAATGGTATGTGAGACAAGTGTATGACAGAGTGTTTCACTTAACAAATGACGTTACGTTAGATTGATACATTTGTGTACATGATAACCTGTCACTTGAAGTTTATAGCACTTGCACACAAGTGTACTTTTGTACGTCACTGTCATACCAAAATTTGTTCACCCCCTTCAACAATCCCCTCATACACTTTGCACTTGATGGAGGGGGTGCCGGGGGGTCCAAAGGGTTAAAGTATATGATCGAAGTGTATGATGGAAGTGTATGAAGGAGTGTATCACTTAATCAGTGACGTTACATTGAAATAATCCATTTGTGTACATGGTCTCATATAACTTCTATGAAGTTTCTCCTCCTTGTACACAATTGTACTATTGTTTATTGCTATCATGCAATGTTCCATTCACTCCTTCATACACTCCCCTCATACAATTTCCACTTGACGGGAAAGGGGGGGGGATGTGGGCGGTTCAAAATACACAAGTCTTTGAGGTGATTGTATAAAGGATTGTATCACTAAACAAGTGACTTTACAATGAAATAATACATCTGTTTTTCCCTGAGGAAATTAAACAAAACATGTATAGACAGTGCCACCACTATGTGCCTCTCACACATCCTAGAAAATTCTAAACACATAATCACATATATTGTACACAGGTCCTCTAGTGTATGAAAGTGGTCTGATTAACTCTAACTCCACATGTCACCAAATGGCTTAGATGGATCATCCTTGTTGTTGAGGAACACGCAAGTATGCACAAGTGGCTGGCTCCACTATTTCCACGCACAACAAGTAAAAGTCCTCTTGGCCATGTTAACGTGCTGCTCACAGTTCCTACACAATGTAGTCCACGTTCATAAAAAAAGCTTTAAGCAGTCTCTCTACTACTGTAAGTGTTATCTTCTTCAGGCATTTCTTGTGCAACCTCATGTGCTCCACCGAGTCCTATTAGAAACATGTATTAGATACATGTAATGTACAATACTACAATGTAACATACAATAGAAAACACTTTTCCATGTAATGGAAACCATTGTCGCACTCAATGATGCAAAAGTTAAACACAGAGCCTAGTTGTGGATTTTATATGCACGTTAATGTACAAATGCTAGCAATGATATGCGTGACATGCATTCAAAATGTTGTAGGTGATGAAGTTTAGGAGTCTCTTATCTTGGTCATGAATCACCACTATTCCTTCTTGTGTTGTGCTCAAATACACTGCGCTAAGCTAAAGAGGAAAGCACGTATAATTGAGCTCATCTTCTTGTTGGCTTAGAAAAATTGGCGAATCAAGATTATTCAGTTTAGCCCATTCTTTAGGACTGTGCCTTCCAATGTCAGCACACAACTTGAAGCAGTGCTCGTTCTCCCATCCCTTGTCAAGGACAAGACGGTGGATGGCTATGAAGGGGGAAATGAGGCTTGGCGCATTGAAAGATGGTACAAGTTGGAATGGTTAGGGTGTTGTGCTTAAGTTGCTTGGTCCTACAACAAGTGGCAGTCCAAAAAACCTGGGATACCGTATTGCTAACATTTGACATGCAATATGTGATATCACGTTATCATTCAAGATATGGCCATGCTCACCTAGCTTGGAGGTCCTTGCCTCCACGCCTGTAGGGCTTCTAGTATGCTTACAGTTGCCATTCATTGAAGGCGGTAAGGTGAGGCAGATCGAGTATCGTGTTGGTCGAGGAGGTGTTTTCCAAATAGACAAAGGTTTCAACCTGATACTTCCAATACCAAAACATGAAAGAGTGGATAAATAACGAAAAGATTTCACATGTGGCATCGACTCTCTTAGTGGCCCAATGTGAATTTCTCAAAAGAATCTTCGTATATGCCTCGCATCAACCCTTACAAGGTAAACAACGGCTGAAAAGGTTTACTAGGTTAATAGTTACAACTTCTAAACATAAGGTGTTTTTCTCACCATCGCGTAATCTGTATTTGTCCTTATCTTTAATGTCATGTACGTGAGAGGAGTAACACAATGAACATATTGTCAGTAGGGGATCATAACTTCAAGCAAATTCACATACTGCGTTTTTCAAATACGACATCGTTGATTCTTGTGGCTATTCTTTTGCAACGCATGGCACAATTGATTTCTGTTATTTCATACAATTTTAATACACATACAGTCACTTCTTGATCATCTAAAAAACAATGGTGTTATGCATTGCACTAACTATAGAACAAGCTCTACAAATTTGAACTTATTCATGTACAAACTGTACCATGTAACCATGTAAAAAGAATGTACAGGTCACTCTTGCACATCTTTCAAACTTTTTGCATACTAAAAACCGATTTTATTGAGCAAACATCAGTCAATGGATCATTTTCAAATGTTAACTTCATGGCTGTGGGTCCCTCATTTGTTTTTCCCATGGATGCGGGAGCATGGACTGATTTTTTGTGCACGTGTAATTACAGAATGAAGGGATGCTCTGTAATACAGAAGGAATAAGAGAATAGTTGTTCTCACCGCAGATCACTGTTGCTCCTCATGGTGTCATCCCTCCCTCGCAAGAATCAAGATCAAGAAGAAACACCCTTTGTAAGTTTTTTCCTGAGACATAAATCTGCCTTTACGTGTAAAGCCTAACCAACCCCTACTTCGAACTATGTTATTGGTTTTGTAATGAGGACCAATACACACCATGCCCTATACTTTGAGAGTTAAACATGATATGCGCCGAGTGAAGAGAATACAGCTCAGATGGTGTTTCAAGTCAATGTCTGCTACTGCCCCTCATGAAATCATCGCTCTCTCATGAGGACGAAATGAGCGATGACCCCTTCTCTTTTTTTTTTTCTTCCTGACATGCAATGTAATGGCTATGAGAAAAGCTTGTGCACAAACAATGTCATATGAAATCACGGAGTGGCATCTAGAGCTTATAAGGAGGGTTTCTTTCCCCACGCCAAGCCTAGGACAATGATCACTAATGACCTGTGCAAAGAGACTTGTACAATTGGAGCTGTCAATGTCTATTTCAATTCTTACCTTGTCCCCTTATTATGGGTCCAAATGAGGGTAGTTAAGCCTTAAAATTGTGATTTTTTTCCACGTTTTCATTGAATGAAAGTCACATTTTGTACAAAAAACAGGATTCATTTTTTTAAGCGATGGCATGAAAACTTCACATACAATGCACATTGTAGCAAGGAGGGCAGTTTGGCCCTCCCACCTCACAATAGCAAGGGTTGCACNGGCTGAGAGGCCACAAGGGCCTTAAGGGCAAGGCTTGTGGCCTCATGCCCTTGCCCTTGCTTGCCCTCCTTGCCCACCAAAGCAACCGAGTCCGAGGGATGGAGCGAGAGTACAAACAAGAGCAAGAGCAAGAACAAAATGGGAGGAATTGGCATGAAATCACCGATCATGTATTGCAGATGACAATTTCACGCCTACGCATCAAAAACAAAACTTAAGTTCGTTTAAGGCAAACTTCAAGTTCTGAAACTAGAAGCCTTGTGTGAACTTACGAGTTTGGGATAGTATCACCTTCATTTTGGACCCAGAATGAGGAGACAAGGTAACACAGAATTGGGCCTCTTGGGTATTGAAATACTCAAGTCTCCATGCTCGGGTCATTGATGAAGATTACCCCTAAAGTGACGCGAGAGGGGAGGAGAACCCTTCGAGTGAGCTTTGGACATCATTCTGCAAACTTCAACGATGACCTTCGTACAAGAGCTGGAGACACGATGTGAAACGATGATTTTCAAAACCACATAACCCTTGCAACTAGCTGTACGATGGTTTCGATAGCTACATGAGATGTAAAGTACTGCAAGAAGCTGCAATAATTGCAGAAATGCCACAAGAGGGTACGGGTTGAAAAAGTCATTGTTTACACGTTGTAAAGGGTGTTTGAAAGCTCTCGATATCTCAAAGTTCCTTGTTCTCCCCTGAGGAATATGTTGATCTATGTTGGAAACGACGGAGAGAACCCACCCTCAAACCACCAGTTTTTGTCCTCTCCTCAAGACTCACTCTTCCCTCCGTAAACCAAAAACTGGAGTAGCACCCTTCCCTAAGACGAGGGACTCTAATATCCTGAGAAGAAATGAAAAAGGAGGAAGGCAAAAGTTGGGGAAATTATAAAGATTTATCCATCGCCGTGGGACACAAGGGAGACAACTCCATGGAGGCATAGGATATACCAAGAGGAATTAAGAGGAGGCCAAGGAAGACATGAATGAAAAAGAAAGAAAACAAGAGGAGCGAGGAGGAGCATGTGAGGGTACAAACTCTAGGCTAGAGTTGACCCCCCCTCTCCTCCTAACATATTGAGTGGTGGTCGATTTCTTGTCATCTCTTTGTTTTTTCTTTAGTTTCATTTTCCTAGGTTTTGTAACTTGGCTGGTGCCGCGAGTCACGGCTTAGGGAGTTAGTTCGAATCCACGTCAATGTGTCAAACATGTCAGTGTAGAATTTGTTTTTGTACTACATGATTGTGGCAACCATAGCGGCCTGGATACAAATTCTATTACTTCCCCCATTCACAAGGGCAAGGAAACTTCAAGGATGCAACACCTCCCCGATGTTATGGGACGACCCTCGCAATGGTCTCCATGTACTGGTTGCACGCATGAAAGTATGGAATCTAGAGGAATGTAAAAGATCACAAAGGGCAAGGTGGGTACGGCCTCACCACACGGCCTTGGCGGATTCCAAATATTGGGGACAACCATCGCAAGCACTGTTTTTGAAGCAACAAAAACAATATAACTAAAGGCAGTCCATGTCAATCTCGGTGACAACGAGATCCATGTGAAAGCCAAAGAAGGTACTTAGTTAGCATGTTGACATACATGTGAGTGACTCCCATGTGGTGGGCACGCTCAAGGATAGCGAAGGCAACAAAAATCACGATCATCACCATCATAGTGTAGTAAACTCAAGCCGATCGCTTGAGAGGGTGAAGGTGCCCACCGAAACGCAAAACGTTGTTGACGGTAGCGAGGCTGCCGATAGCAGCAAGGCTGCCGACAATAGCAAAGGCGCCAAAAAAATCTTGTGTGAATTTCTCGCCAGCACAAGCAAGACAATGCTATTGTGAAGGCGATTTGTGGTGACAATCAGAGGCTTACTAGGCTGGCTGCCAAGGCTGCAAGACAACTCAAGATCAACACCAACGATGGAGGTGCAACACCAACCGAAGGAGTGGGGTTAGACCCTCCTTCCTACAATGTAGTTGTAATGGAGCAGATCCACATCCACTCAAGCATCATGGTTGAAAATAGCTTCCTTCAAAAGGCGGGACTCCTTGGAGGCATGTACGCGAACCATATCCTCCTATAGTGGGTAAAGGTACAAGGACTACGCGAGGCCCTGGAGGCTATCGACAAAGCTCATACCACATCAGAATTTAAGCTTATATTCAACGACCTGCTTGTCCACATAAGGTAGAGCATTTTTTATCTCGACCGTGATCACCAGTCGCAGCGTCTAGCCACTCATGAGGTAATCCATCAATACACCAGCATCAACAAGACAGTGTAGAGTGTGACCCAAACAAATATGCAAACAACGATCGCTATATGTCTCAAGTGATGATGTCACCACTAGTTGTAACAAGGACTTGCCTGCCTCAATGACATCAAGACCGGTCATGAACACATCCTTCCTCCATAGTGTAGAGAGTTTCCACAAGGACGTAAAACTGACCAACAAGCTAAATCATACTGCGCACAATCTACGTGTTGACAAGGCTACATTTGGAAAGTGGAATGACCTTGCCATGAAAAATCTTTAAGGCAAGCTCTTCACGTATCTTGTAAAGGATTGAGGTGTACTACAGCCACACTTATAGTGGCAACCCATGTTGTCTGAGACTTTTTATGCTCTTATGCACAAGGAGTGCATCCAGCGCAAGGAGCAGCAGTGCTCCTTCCACAAGATCAAGGACTTGAGGTGGTTGGGTAGCTCGATGCCTACTTGAGTGACTCCACTACACTCGTGGAGGATGGCAAAAGCTTCACTGTGGGCGATGGGATCTAGACTTCCAAGTACCCGGAGTGCTTGCTGTTGGCGTGTTTGTGTGATGGTCTCATGAGCAAGAAGTAAAAGGACAAGACCACTATGATGGCAACACGTCAGGCTTGGATGAGCTAGAGGGTGTTACACAACTACAAGAGTGAAGTTTATTCAGAGTATCCGAAGCATTACTCGGATAAACAGCCAATCGTGACTGTAAAGCAAGGTCGCGACATACCCATGGATGCTGCAAGCGCTAGAGGGATAGCTTGGTAGCAGGGTGGGACCAAGGTCTTGCAGCATGCAAACCCTGTAGTCAAGAAGATTGGCAAATGGCCCCTAACCATAAGTACGGCCGCAATAATGAACAGCTACAGGCGGCGAGTGAAGTTGCAACATAGCCTTCCGCAATTGAATTTTCCACAACTATGTACAGTTTGGCCACTTTAGGGCTAAGTGCCCTAAGACTGCTTGTGGCGGATAAGAGGTCCCGGCATTGGCTGTAGCCACAGCACCTTGTGGAGAGGGTGCAATAGGAGGGGACGGGGAAAACCCATAAAGGGATGAGGAAAACCAGTTGAGGTTATGGACATGACTCTAGAAAGGGCTATGGATGTGGCAACGGGTCTGACCGTGGGAACATAAAAGGCCATGGCACAGGTTCTCCCCATCCTCGAGTGACGTTAGCAGAGGCCACTAAGGAGTACATGTAGATCACAAGTGTGGCTTCATGTTTTCATACAAGGATGCCAAAAAAAAAGTTTTGATGAGTTCAATTTTTTGTGTTGTTTCATCCCCCCCTCAAACCTCATTCTATGCTTGTTGACCAACATTTCCCACTAAACATTGCATCTCCAAAGAAGATGCATGATCAATCATGCCTAGTAGTGGAGACACTGACCACTGTACGAGAGTTGTGTAACGCAGTCATTCAACCAAACACCCTTAAAGCAGTAAGCAAAATCACGTTCTTGGTATCTTTGGTTGAAAAATTTGAACTAGTCACATTTAAAGACAAGAAGGTGCTAGCCAAATTCATATCTTTCCACAAGATGTAGTTTTGAGTGGGTGAATCACTGGAGTTTTAGTGCGTGTCCTATTGATTTCGTGTTTACCACAACTTAGCTTGCCATCATTGAGCTTATTCACTCAAAAGAATGGAGGCAACAAGAAGATGCAATTCAAAGAACACCTAGCTAGTACTCTTGTGAACGCGGCAGCTGTCACTCGAGGAGAGGAACATTTTTTAGCGTTGGTTCTACCTGATAGGTGGGCCTGAAGTACAAGCCATGAATTTACACAGTTCTTATCGGTGACAACCGAATGGTGCCAGTGATTGGTATCTATAAAGTAAAAAATTGGATCCAACACCGGGAGGAAACTCTAGAGCATCCCCGCATTCCACTGCTTCAAACATTGCAATATGCTGCTTTGTTCCTTGTTGTGGGCACACCCAAGCCAAGAAATTTTGGCCATCCTTGCACTCACACCGCTTTAACTGTTGCAAGTTGATGACACGCAGCTACTTTTTTGCTTCCGCCACCTCCGCTTCCTTCTACTCACCCTGTCATAATGGAGAAGTGAGATTCTTCTTGTCCGTATTCACGACCATCCGGTTGCAACTCCAATCCACCTTGAGAGATATTATTCAAGAAGCTATGGCTCGTACTTCCATCTAGCAGACCGAGTAGCTTCCTCTGACCCTTCAAAATCCCCTCCAAAATCTCAAGAACCAGCTTCAGGATAATCCCTGGAAATTGTCGGGTTTTACCTTCATTCCGTAACAACACTTTAGGCATCTCCTTAATTGGCAAAAGCCTTTCTGGACTGGTGCTTTCTCGTGTGGACAAAAGAATAAGAGACGTAGGTTATCTTCTCCTCACTATAGCTGCCCATTTTCCTGTTGTGCCTTGGGCTTGGGACAGTCCAGCTTGCAATGACCTTTCTCACCACAAGCCCAACACTTGTCTCTCGGTCCCTGCCGCCCGCCCATGCCCCGCTGCCCGGCGTAGATTACACCCACCTCCATGGGCATAGCATGATCCGGCTGCTCAACTTGTGGTTATTCTGTGTAGCTGGTCCGACACACATTGAAGCTTACGCCTTGATGTGTTCCGCCACTGAAACCAACTCTACAAAGGTCTGCAGCCCGAGCATCGCCAGTTCATGTCGGACATGTGGCTTCAGGCTGTTATGGTATCGATCATACTCCTTTGCATCCGAGAGGTCACCAATCTGCGCCGCCAAAGCCATGAAGCCTGTGGTGTAGTCTTGGACCGATCTGCCTTGCTTGACGTATTTGATTTTGTTACGTGCAACCCGGCTGCCATGGAGGAGGTCGAAGCACACCTGGAGCATCGTCTCAAATTGCTCTCAAGTCTCTGGCTTCTCCGTCAATTTCCATGCACCGAGCTGCACTTCCCGCCCAAAGGTAGACTTAGCAATGGCTGAAGCCACTGCTCAGCCACCAGCCTGTTGGGCTACCCAACGGCCTTTCGCCGACACAATGCTGACCACCATTGCAGCGCCATTCCCTGGAGTAGCGTAGGAGCATACTCCAATCTTGTGGCATCTTCTCCCACGTGAACGCCCAATGCCATGGAGTATGAGTTCACTGTGAAGAGCCACTCCTACACACTTCCCTTGCTATTGTAGAGTTCTGGCTCCTTTGGCTTGCGCCACCAAAACGAAGGTTCGGTTGCCAATGCAACACCTCCCATCGCAATGTTCCCATGGCCGACGTACCTTACCTCAACCTCTGCGCGCAACTCATCAATAGCACACAGTATCTCCTCCATAAGATAGGCCTGGTCGTATGGTGCTGCCTCCATGGTCCCGGTTGTGAAAAAAAGATTCTGGCCAAACGTAGTTGTGGCACATCTGCTGCCTCCCTTGGGTCTGTGCAAAGCCAAGCGAACGTCGACGCACTCTGATACCAAATCTGAACCGAGGGACACCCGGCATGACGGTCATAGGCCAAACCGCTGGGATAAAACTCTCAACCCTCAACCCCTTGGTGCATGAGCCAACCCTTGAGATGCCGCATGACTCTCTCTTATTAGCAAGACCGCTGCTAGTGACCGAGGTTCCCGATGTGCGACTCTCCCGGTGGCGTTTGCACCAAGGTGCATTGCGGAAGACTTGTAGGATTTAATTGACTTGTACAAGGTAACATTTGGAAGACAAGGAGATTTGGGTAAGGAATGAATCCTTAGACTTGGTGGATCAGTACAAGGAAATGTACAAAGTCTTTGGGTAGGATTGGCATGCATATGACAACCCTTAGGCTTCCTGATATACCAGCCTGTACGAGCCAATAAAAGAACATTTAGCACTCTGGAGCCCTCTCTTGAGGTGCAATCGTGCAAAGAACACATAAATCATGTAGTCCGCGTTGCGAGCTTTCAAATCCAGCAAAGTATGCCTCAATCCATGAAGAAATGGCTGAGTTATGGCCGTTCGAGTACTCCACGCGTGACTGTCACTGGCAGCACTGCATGTGGGGGAGCGAGCGGCCCTGAGCGAGCACCTCTAGAGGTGCGCTACACCTCCTGTTTTCTAGAGGAGTCAAAAACAGGAGTCAAACGTGTACGCCTCCTGTTTTCTAGAGGTACGCCACTCACATTTCTACGTCCTTATCGTTCTTGTCCCTACACCAAACAACTCGGTTCTTGGGTCAACTGCACACCGTTTTCTAGGAGTCGAACGTGTACACCTCCTATTTTCTATAGGTGCGCCACCCACATTTGCACGGCCTTATCTTTCTTGTCCCTGCACCAAACAACTCGGTTCTTCGGTAAAATCCATACCATTTTTTAATGTAGAATACAATGGGATGATTAAAACATGAATCTGAATTCAGCATGATGATGTAATAACCTCCTCGACCTGTGGTTCCTATAACAGTTGAGGAAAAGCCTAATCTACCCAACATTTTTGGGGCAAGGCCAGTCCACTATAACTTGGACCTTTGATGGGTTGAGACAAATACCCTACTGATCTTTAATTTCAAGTTAAAAAATTTTTGGGTTTTTTTTTTGTCGAATTTGAATTCTTCGTCTAAAGTTATGGTTCCACCTATTAAATTCCATGATTCGGCCGAATGGAAATTATTTGGTCACCTGGGTGGATTGTCATGCGTTGTCCTGAAAAAATGATTCCATGAGTGGTCGTACGTGGAAAACAATTTTGACGAATTCCGTTCAAAGACACAAGCTCAACCAAGCACGCTTGATGCATGATCACAGCTGGGGCACACACAGTTTTAAGAAAACAAAAAAGAATCGCATGATCATAGAACCCATTACTCAATATAGAAGCAAATCATCTCCGTCACACAACAATCTTGTCCTCTTCCTCCACTTCCTCGCTACAAAATAAAAGCTCGCCCACAAAAGGCGCAGCTTCACGCTGAAAATCTGGACTAAAGACACGTGGAAAGTTTGCTTTTGCCCAAGCCCCGTTCACAATCTTCTCACTAGCCATGTGCTTCCAGGCAGCATACAACCACGCACAGGCCTCCTCTTTCAGGATGCCCATGCCAACCTGGATGGGCAAGCCTTCGGTAGTGCGGTCAGTGCCCCATGTCACATACAAATCTTCAAGCTTGTTCTTCAATGGGCGCATAATGCCGACATCACATAACTGCGCTTTCGACGTGCAGCCAGGAGGGATGTAGCACGTGCGGATGTAGGCAAAATTGGTCATCAGCCATTCCTGGAAGCTCGCGCATGCATGGGGGCGCCACGCATCGAGGATGAGAAGCACATCTGCAGTGCCAACCAAAATGTTAAACTGTTTGTGCATGCGGTGGTAGTACGGAACTACGATGCTCCGAACCCTCTCATGTGCAGTGTCCCCATTTGCCCAGTGGTTTGGCGTGACAATGAGGTTTGTGCCAGCTTCGACCAGTTGCTGCGCATGTGGGTCGCGAGGCAGAAAATGCTTGGACTTCCCAGTGAAGATGATCTACAATGGCAACATCTCCTTGGTCGTGCTGCATGTCACAAGCGCCGTAATCTGGAGCTTGTCCTCCAAGCCGACGATGCCCACGTCCTTGTTTCCGATGGGCGCATACGTGTGGTCCGCCAATGGCATCAAATGAATGCCTGTTTGGTTTGCGTTCAGTATAAAGAATGGCTTAATGCCGTAAAGCTTGGACATGATAGCGGCGCGGAGGTGAAATTTTAACACGCACTCCTCCCAATTGGCGGGCAACTTTTGCGCCGCTGTCGTACCATACCGCCAGGACCACCCCACCTCTCTCCAGACAAACTTAGAAATCCACGGATGACCAAAAGCCCGTGGTCCAAGCGCCTCAAGCATGTCCGGGATGTGTGCCGCGGTTACCTGCTTCCAAATACTCTTGGAGTTGAGGGTGTTTCCGGCGGCACGTGCTTGTCCATTTTTTTTTCTGATGGCATCGTCGATGTCGGGCAAGAAGCAAGCCATGCCGTATTGCCACCGTGCCCCTGATTCCGCTTGCGGTTGACGGAGATGGGCACAGATGGGGCAAAACGGAGGGCGGCGATGAATGCATCTTTGTACTTATTTTCTAGGACGAGAGAGCCGGGCTCAAACCACCCCGCCACGTTCGATGGTGCCAGGCGGTCGTAGACAAAGTGGCCATCAAGGGTACAAAAAGTCTTGCGGAGATGCTTCACCGTCGCGTACGCCGTCTGCTTCACTTTCATGGCTTTGTAGATCTCGCAAAAATGCCTGCTGCCGAACCAGTCGCATTACGGGCCCCTTTTTGAACCCGTGGATGCCCCGTTACCACTTGATGTCGACGTCGTGGCACTGGACACCTGGAGTGCCATGCACTCGGTGTCTGTACTGTCGTCGCTGTCTTGGTCATCTATGTCAGTGCTGTTGGTGCTCTCACTAGTGCTGTCAACGGCGACGGTGCTGTGGCTGTGGCTGACACCGTCGCTGTCGCTCGTGAGGTCCTTGTCACCCGCTGCATGGCAGTTGTTGCTGGTGCTCTCCTGGATGTGGAGAGCACCGCTTTGGCGCCGTGTGATTGGTGCACGATGCACTGGCTGGAAGTCATCGTCGACGAATTTCGCCTTCCCTTTCTCGGTGTACGTTGGTGAACGGCGAACGCTGTTCACTGGACTGCATGGCGGCTGACTCACCATCTCCGCCTCCACCCGCATGCGTTCATCCGTAGCTTCATGGTCTTGCTAACACCCAACGCCTGCATCCAGGCAACGTTGACGAGTCGACGTGTCCTTGGCGTAGAGGACGAGTGCAACGTTGTCAGGCACAGACAGAGACAAGGGGACGGAAGTCGGTTCTTCATCGAAGGTTGACATGAGAGCCGTCGCACATTGGGGCGCGTTGGTGCCATCGGGGACGCAATGGTTTGAAGCTTGCAAGGCCAACCAACATGCTTCTTTGGAGGAAGCGGACTTGGGGGAGGTCCTTTGCGGACAGCCTGCGCCAGACGACGTGCACGCTCCTCGAGGGACACTTTCTGAAAGAATCGATCCATGACGAGTGGCGATGAGTAGTGAAGTGACAGATGGCAGCACAACTGCCCAACATTTGATTGTGCGATGCACTTTAAGTCAGCTGACAAGTTGGCGGACCTGTTGGACGTATTGGAGCGCTTGTTTGGATGTTCAAATCAAGAATTCCGTTGCGATTCCGCAGATTTGTTACAATGGCCACGAGTTCAATCCACGGGTCCATTTGTAGACTGTATGCTGTTTTCCGGCGCACGTGGATTTGCGACCCCGCGAACAATGGACTGACACACAATCAGCCACCGGAGTTCTGCGCTCGCAGTCATCCGGACTCGACGATGAATTTACGAAGTACTATTTTCCGTTGAACAAAAGTTAAGGACCTACCTAAATAACTTCAGCAGGAAAACCCTCGGACGAAGTTAAAGATCCTTTCATTTGGATCATGTAAAAAAACGAAATTAAAGATCAGTAGAGTTACATCCTTAACAGTCAATTTTCCAAGGTATTTGAGTTCATCTTGTACAAATCGGTACTTGCTCAACTCCACATACAACGTTTCCTCTTGCAGAATCGCAAGGACTTTGCACAATTGTTTCATGTGATCTTCCATTCATTTGGAAGAAAAAAAAGATGTTGTCTGGAAAAAACCAAGGTGAAACATGCAAGTTTATTCGCAATTTTTTGGTTTGCTTCTCCTTCTAAAGTTGTCTCTTAGCTCAAATCACAATATCAAAAATACTGATGTCATACGTGCATTCAAAACAGCATTTTGGATACATCATGTTTTCAGATGTGGATATGATGCATGGAAAAAAATACTACTCACCTCTGGTTGCAGCAGAAATGTGTGGCCCATTGATTTTTCTTCTGTTTAGCTGGTGGATCTTGGAGTGCATGTGCAAACTTTGCCAATGAATGTTTGATCTCTTGCAATGTGTCTTTCTCACATAGTCCATTTTTTTTAAGCTAGGCCGAGACGTATCAACCACCCTTTCAAAAAAATCTCTTCGTCTATGCAACAGACAAGTTGGCGTGGACCTTGAGTTGGGTCGGTGATGATTTCATACTTGGAATA
>SZWC01023099.1:22493-38113 GCA_023375785.1 Penium margaritaceum | reverse complement strand
TCCCCCCCCCCCCCCCCCCCCCCCCCCCCCCCTGGTAGAAACGCATTCTTGCATCTGGCGGTGGTGTAAGTGTTCCCATGTCGGTTTTCTTCTCGTCCGATGTCGATAGTCACCATGAAGGATGGCTGCATTTGACACTGTGCAGCCAACAGTCAGCCGACCGAATGTCAATCTTGGAAAACTTTTTGGTCCGGTCCCTGTTCATGGGACTGTCGACAACTTCGGCTTCCGACCTTGCATGGCTGCGCTGGAATACGCTGACCTGGGGGTGTGTGGGGGTCAGGAGCATGCGGTTGGGTATCTGTCCCATGGGATTAGAGTAGCTACAACTAGTGGGCTGATGGAGGGTATTTCCGCCCGCCTCCACTTGCATGCCGTGAAGTCTTAATGCCTTTCTGCATCCAGCAGGTCTTTCCAGAGCTGCTGACCCGCAGAGGGTCTCAAATGGTACTATTGCGAATTTGTTGGACTTCACATAACCTTCCAAAGAGCAGAGGCCTCTTAGGTGGAGGCAACCATCAATTGTGAAGCACTCCACTACCAGAACATTGAAGATCATAGCTTTTTGCGATCTTCCCTCGCTTCGAGGAGGGCAACCGAGTCTTTGTTCAACATGAGCTTGCCCACTTTTAGAGCAAAGCAAAATTATAGTCTTATTGTATTTTGTAATTCCTAAACCCAATATCTGTGACGATACCGTGCTGCCTGGTGGTTTTGTCTTTTCAGGAAATTCACAGGGTGTAATGTTCATTTGTCTGGTCATTTCATTAATATGTTGTGGTCTAAGTGAATGAAATAGCATCATCCGTAGTTCTCGTTTCGCCAGTGAGACATGTCTTTCTCAGGTTTCCGGTCAACTCCCCAATTGTTGGTTTTATGTCAATATCACACAATGACCTTTCGCCTCACTGCACAGTCACGTCACTGATGCACGTGACTAATTGGAGAGACATAACCCCTGATGGCTGCTACATCATGGTGGCGTGACTACACGGCGAGCCATGTGGCCAGACAGTTGCACAACCCTCACATGCATTTACATGTGGCTTGCGGGCACACTTGTTCCAGGTTCACACTGCAGCCTGTTCTTCGGCAGGTTTCTTTTCCAGTGACATAACTTGCAGGTTGGAACTATGCAGTTGGTAGAGTGGTCATATCCACCAACTTGGAGGATGGCGAGCGAGATCGAGCTCGCTGCTGGCTCGCTCGCTTCCACCAACCCGACGGATAACACCTCTAAGTTGTGTGTCTCGTATGTCTTCTTCTGGCGTTCTAACTTTCACGTCAACTCATGTCGTCTGCCAATCCCTTTCGCTTTGTGCTCTGTGCATCTCTCTAGCTGTCGTTGCCTACTCTCCCACAACGTCCTATTGGTATCAGAGCTACGTGGAAGACGGACGACGCATTGAAGCGTCGCCCTTAGATCGTGGGACGACTTCGCGGCCGGCCCGCTCGCCGCCGCACGCCGGCTCTGCTCCTGCACGCTACCCCAGATCTCTTCCCTAGGCAGCACAAGGAGGGACCATGCCCGTCTAGTGGGCAGTACCGCCACCCCTCCTCGTACTCGCATTGTACCGAGGACCTCATCCCGCCATGTGTGGCGAATTGCAGTCCACAGGCTGCACTTCCGCAGCTCGACCCCCTCACTCTTGTGACTCTTCCACAACAGCCGCCATTTCCAAGGCACTACTAGACAGGTCTCTCAGTCGTTGGACCCAGAGAAAGCCGCCACTTACTGTAGCTGACTCTAGTTCTGCCCTTAACAGACAGCCGGCGCAACAGCAGCGGTGTTGTCAACTGCAGCAGCGGCAAGCAGTGATAGCTACAAGCAACATTACAGCAGCAGCGCGCATAGTGCCACGGCGATAGTGGCGTGTCACATTCCTTTGCGCAGCAGTAGCAGCATGGGCACCTTTCAACAACAGCAGTGTTGCTCATCTCAACAGCAGCGGACAACGAACACTGTAAGCAACACTGTAGCTAGAATAACACGCACACTGCAGCGGCAACGGTGGCGGCCATTCCGCATTGCTGCACGTAGCAGCTACGGCCTCATCAACCATAGCAACAACCAGCTATTGCTGCCACAAGCAGCCTCGCGGCAGTAGCAACACACATGCGGCAGCGGTGGCGGCAGTTGCCCAGCAACACTCTCTTTACAACCTCCTCGTGCACATACCACCACGGTGGTGCACGTCAAGCTGGCTTCCCTTGAAGTGTTGAGTGCGTCATCACTCGCCGAGCACCACGAGGAGCGTCTGGCGCGCCAGCCCATGCCATCGTCGCGTACTACGCGACAAAGTCCGGTAAGCCCTCCTTTCCTTGGTGGTTCTAGGGGGGTTGAGCAGCCGCACAACACCGCCGTAGAGTCGATGTACTCCAGCTGGCGTCAGGACACATTAGAGCTCGCTCGCAACTTTACGCGGACTGTGTGTGTCGTGATAGACTTCGCAGCTACAGCTGCTGCCACCTTTGCCGTTGTAGCTCGTGCAGCACGTGCCCCTGCGTCCACATTTGCAGGACGTGCTGCTAAGTCGTACATCAATGTGGCGGTTGTAGCTGGACCAGTGGCTACAGTAGCTGTACACATTGGGACAAAGTTAGCAGCAGCCGCATCAACTGTGGCTTCTGCAACAGCGTCTCCAGCCTCTTTCGTGTCCTCTGCCGCCTCGGCCATTCATACCTCCACAGCCGTTGCCGTTGCATCAGCCGCATCTGCGCCGTCTGAAATCACCAACCTCATCACAGAGGCCATCACAGTAGTGGTGGTCCTTCCTACCGTTGGCGCCGCCTTCACCACAGGCGTCATGGCCCTAGTTGTACTGGTTGTATCTTTCGTCTCTGTGCTCTCCGCTGCAGCTGCCTCCATTTTCCCGCCGGTCCTTGCTCTTTTGCGCAACCCCTCACACACCTTGTGAGGTCTCTTGGACTGCGTCTTCCCTTCTTCCATTCTGCCTCTCTCCTCTATGGTGACTTGTCTGTGTGACTGGGGTCGGGCTGTCCTACAACACATATCCAATGTGCCTAAGGCACTCCCAGTTTTCCCATGACCACTGGGGCGGGGAAAACTCTGCCGGAGTTTTCTTCATAGGACTCCTCAGCCGTCACCATGCCTAGTGACGACGAGTCGGTCATAGCAGACCTCCAGCGCCAGCTGACCCTCGCTTGTGAGGCTGAAGATTTTCTCAAAGTCGCCAATGAAAATCTCACCACCTTTGCGGATGAGGTAGTTGTAATTGTGCTCAAGCGTCTGCATGCTGCCTCCGTCTTACCAGCAGGCGCCTCTGCTGGCACCACTACTGGTGTCTCTTCCACCCCATTTGCTGCTTACACTGCTGCCGCAAATCCCGCTGTCACCCCATCTACTGTCACTCCTGTTGCCGTCTCCCGCCAGCATGGCTTCTTCTCCCAGCCTCCCATCCTGTCCACTGGACTTGCCTTCTCTTTGTGGGAGACCCGCTTTAGTGCATGGGCTCAGGGGGAACGTCTCTAGGGATACTATTTCCTTGCTACATGGTCTTTTACGCCTGTTGCTGACGAGTCTGCTCGCGCTGCCCACGCCCTCATTGATGCTGCCCCTGAAACACTCGTTGATGATGTTGACACTTATAATACTGACCCCGCTGTTCAGCGTCTGGCTGACCTTGTCGGTGCATACACCATGCTTCGTCTGCGCACTACAATCACAGGTCAGGTAGCTCAAAGTGCCCTCATCGTTCAGTTCAATATGCTCGTAATGTGTGCGGAAGAGTTGGCTTATGCCTATTGGGCACGCGGGCTCAGACTGCTTCGCGAGCTTGGTGAGGCCGCGCGAGGTCAGCTGTCAGCTGTGCACACCATGGTCAACGGGTTGATCCCCGAGCTGTCCGACCTTCGCGATGTCAAAGCTGACGAGCTAAAGCGTCTAGCCTCCCAGCATGTTCCACCAAAGTCTCCTTGTGGCGTTTGTGCCCTCCGGGACTTTGTCACTGAGCAGCTTGCCACTTAGTGGAAAGACCTCCAGAACAAGCGCCTTCACCACACTACAGTAGCTGGGGTTGCCGCCGTCACCACCGTAACCTCCTCTCCTTCCTCCGCTGTTGCATCTCCTTCGTCTCCATCCTCTTCCTCTTCCTCTTCCACCTCTACGGCCATAGCTCTTGCCTCCCATGGCCGTGGGCGTGGATGCGGTCGTGGGTAAGGCAAGAGGAAAGGAAAACCCACGGCCCCACATCGTGTTCTTGGTGAGGTTGTGTGCTGGAACTATTGCTCCTCTGAGCATTCCGCTTGCAAGTGACATGCGCCCCCTGACGACCTCTTCCTTGCACGCACTATGCGTGCTCACTGGACGTGCACCAACGGCTCCTCTTCTTCTTCCACTGCCAGCTCCAGCTACAACTCCCCTTTTTCTACCAGTTCCTCCTCAGCACAGGCCTACTTCACCGCCGGAGTCGCCAGCGTCCCTCTGCCTGCCCTCTATCCTTGGGGCTGGCCGCCGCCCTATGGAGTGCACTGTGCAGGCCCACATTCCTTGGCCTACGTGGCTCCTCCATGGTTTGCTCCTCCCTCGAGCTCGTGTGCTCCATCATCTGCGCCCTCCATTGACGGTGAGCTCCATCTAGGGCATTCAATTCTCAAGCGTCTTCACCTTCGTGATCAGGGAGGTGAGAGTGAGTCTTCATTGGCCAAAGGTCTTGACTGTTAAACTGACACTGTCCTTCGAGGGGACGCCCCCTGGTCACGTCTTTGGGTTGCTGTCCGCGTCTATTCCGTGGGTCAAGCACTGGCAGTTAGTTGTTCTCCCTTGTTGTCTTACTACCTGGGCCTCATCCCCGCCCTCTGTCGGTACTGTGGCCACCTATGGCGTCCTTCCGATGTTCGTGTCTCTGGCGGCTTCTGGGTCCTCGATTCAGGAGCTACCTACCACATGACCTCTGTTCGGTCCGCCTTTGTCTCATTCGGTCCTGTCGGCTTTGTTTCCTTTGTGCGCACTAGTTTCGGCCAGTTACTTCCCGTCCAGGGGGTTAGTGTTGTCCGTTTTGTCGGTCCCAGTGGTGTATTGTTTTTTCCTGACGTTCTGTCCGTGCCTTCTTTGGAACTCAGCCTGCTATCGGTTACTCCCTCGACGATCAGAGCATGGATTTCTCAGCTAGTCAGTGCATTGGCACTATCAATCTTCGTTCCTCTGGTCGCGTCGTCTTGTGAGCAGTTAAGTACGACAAGATTTATCCTGTCCCTCTTCATGCCCCCTCTGCACCCGTTGTTGCCTCATCTCTTTCTCACGTCGCGCCTTCCCTTCCCCCTGATGATATCTAGCTCTTGCATCACCGTCTTGGCCATGTTTACCCTCATGCTATCACTAGCATGCTCTGGCTTTAGCCTACTGTTGGCTTGTACCCATCCACTTTTCCTGCACCCTGTCCCTCTGACTGCCTCGACTGTACTCAGGGCAAAATTCATCACTCTCCCTTTGCTTCTTCTTGCTCCCAGTCCGCTCATCCCCTTGACCTTGTTCACGCCGATGGCATGGGTCCTCTTACCCATGACTTTCTTGGGGGGGATCAGGCGTTACGTTCTGTGTCTTACTAATGACTTTTCCCGGTTTTGCTAGACCTTCGCTCTTCGTCAAGAGAGCGATGTTGCTGTGGTCATCGAAGCCTGGCCCGTTCAGGCTAGACGTTCCTGTCAGCGCTCCCTGCATGTTTTTCACAATGATCGCAGCGATGAGTTCCTCAGACCCACCGCCCGGTTCCTTGAGTCCCAAGGGGTCTTTCTGGAGACTTCGACTCCCTACACACCTCAACAAAATGGTGTCTATGAGAGCAGGAATCGGACCCTGGCCGATGGCGTCCGCACTCTTCTTTCTAAGTCTGGGCTCTCCCCTCTGTTTACCTTTGAGACCATAATCTATATGACTTGGGTTTGGAATTGTGTGCCGCACGGTCTTCTTCCCCGCACCATTACCCCCTTTGAGCACTGGTACGACTCTCATGCTGACCTTCGTCTTGCTTGCATCTGGGACGGCATTGCGTCTGTCTGGCTCCCCGAGGACCTCCGCAAAGGGAAGCTCTCCCCACATGGGCGTCTCTGTCCCTTCTTGGGTGTCTCCTGCCAGTCCAAGACCTGGCGCTTTTGGGACCTAGAGCGCCAGCACGTCATTAAGTCACCCCCCTTGCCATGTTCTTCAATTCCGTGTTTCTTTGTAACCTCAATCGTCACTCGTCCCCTGCTGCCGCTCTCTCAGTTAAGCGGGGAAGTCGGCCTTGCAGTCCCCTCCGAGCCTGGAGTCCTTACTGTTGTCCCGTCTCAGCAGCCTTGACTCTCAGAGCATCCTCGAGCATCTGGCAATACAACCCCACCGTCCTCTAACGCCCCTCCGTCGGTGTCGTCTAGCTTGCTTGGCACTCCGTCATCCCCTCTTGTTTCCTCACCTGTCCCATATGTGTCCATGTCTCTCGCAGAGTCAATTGCGTCCCCATCAAGTCTGCTCGCCCCCGTTGTCCCCAGTCCATCCTGTGATCCTCCCTTTCTTGCACCCATCGAACATTTTTTTCGCAACAGACGCATTCATGCGCTTCCTTCTCGCTCCTCCAGTGCTGTAGCGTCCTCCGTCCAACCTTCTCAGAGCTCGTCTTGGAAGTCCCCAAAGCTACCGAATGGTATGGATCCCTTGGGCCTAGCCATAGAAGTTGTGCACCCTAGCTCTGTCCTTGGGTATACAATGCTCATGTCCGAGCATGAGCGTGCGCTCGAAGCCGCTGTCCTTGGCAGCGTCACCGAGTGCCAGGCAACGGTTGTTGCCATGCCTCCATCGCCTTATCAGACCACAGTTCGGCAAGCACATGCTACGCCCAACTCCCAGCAGTGGGAGGCCGTCGTATGGGATGAGCTGAGAGCCCTTGATGACCACGTCGTATAGGAGCTGGTCGATCTCCCGCCAGGCCGCAAGGCAATCGATGCATGATGGGTCTCTCGTAAGTACAATCCTAACAACGAGCTCAATAAGTAGAAGGCACGACTAACTGCCAGGGGATTTTCTCAAGTCCCAGACGTTGACTTTGACAAGAATTTTGTTCCCATCTGACGCTACACCATAGCTCGAGCCCTCTTGAGTCTTGTTGCATACCAGGACTGGCAGCTCGAGCAGATGGATGAGAACAACGCCTTTCTACACGGTCGGTTAGAAGAGGAGATCTACATGGTGCAGCCTCCAAGGTTCTCAGAGGGCACTGAACAAGTTTGGAGACTACGAAAGGCCCTCTCTGGCCTCAAGGAGTCACCACGGTATTGGAAGCAATAGATCACCTCAACTCTGGAGAAGGGGGGATATCACCAGAGCACAGTTGATCCCTCCCTATTTGTCACTCCACGGTCTACGCCCTTTGCCGCAATCCTCGTGTATGTCGATGACCTCCTCATTGCGTCCTCGAGTCGCGAAGTAGTTTCAACTGTAAAGTCCCTGCTGCAGGCTACATACAAGATGAAAGACTTAGGCCAAGCACGTGTGTTTCATGGCATGGAGCTTGAGCGTGACCGCGTTCGTCGTGTCCTTCACGTCCACCAAGTTGTGTACATCAGGAGCCTAGGGGAGCGCTTTGCCTCCCTGCTTGAGCCTGTGCCCACTACATCAACATCAATGACGCCTGCCGGGCAGAGGTTGTTGAAAACACTAGACGTGTAAAAGCTGGGGGAGCTAGTGGATGTGACCGACTGTCTGAGAGTCATAGGATCTCTCATGCATCTAGCCACCACCATGAGAGCAGACTTTGCCTTTGTTGTGAAATTTGCTTGCTCAGCTCTAACTGTCTCCACAGGCACGACATGTGGAGGCCGTACTACATGTTGTGCGGTATGCGCTCTCTACTACCCGAGTTGGCCTCTGTTACCGGGCGCAGCCGTCAGTGGTCATCGATGGGTACACTGGCAGTGATTTGGCGCATGACACGGATGCACGTAGTCATACTCGCTATGTGTTTCTTGTTGGTGGGACTACAATCTCTTGGAAAATTGACGAGCAGGATTGTATTGCACGTAGCTCCAGTGAGGAAGAGTATGTTGGTCTTGGTGCTCAAACCTGTGAGAGTATCTCATTGTGTCGTTCGTTGTAGCAATTGTGTTTTTCCATACACTTCATCACCTTGTGCTGCGACAACAAAAGCACGAAGGCTATTGCTCAGCATGATGGCATGCACCACACTCGCACAAAGCATATCAATGTGGAGCATCATTTTGTGCATGAGTGTGTGGTTGCAAGCGATGTTCAGATTGTGTGGATCGACAACCGCCAGCAACGAGCTGACTTCCTCAGAAAGGCACTAAGCAGCAATGTCTTCAAGGCAGCGGTTCACGCCGATGGGCTGTTGTGTCCTCGTGATACTCCTGGTTGATCTGTTGTGCCAGTGTCGGTGTACAGCCTTGTGTCGTATCACACCTTGTGACGTCTGTGTAGTGCCTGTGAGTGTCATTGTGCAAGTCGGCCGTGGGTCATGAGGGAGTGTTGGTTATGCATCAGTACCACACGGGGACTTCTAGCCTCGTTACACACTTGCCTCACTGATGCAGGTGACTAACTGGAGATAGAGATAACCCCTACTATCTGTTACGTCATGATGGTGTGAGTACATGGCGAGCCATGTGGTTAGACACCTGCACAATCCTAACATGCATTAACCTCTGGCTTGCATGCACATTTGTTCCAGGTTCATACTGTAGCTTGTTCTTCGGCAGGTTTCCTCTCCAGTGACATAATTGACAGGTTGGAACTATGTAGTGGGTAGATTGGTCATATCCACCAACTTGGAGGATGGCGAGCGAGATTGAGCTTGCTGCTCGCTCGCTCGCTTCCACCCACCCGACGAATAACACCTCTCAGCAGTGTGTCTCGTATGTCTTCTTCCGTCGTTCTAACTTTCATGTCAACCACTGATGGCGTCTGCCAACCCCGTTTTCTGTGTGCTGTGTGCATCTCTCTAGTTGCCATTGCCTACTCTCCCACAACGTTCTACGCCAGTAAGCTTCCTGTCAGTGAGTTTGAACCTCCAAAACGGGGAACGGATTCACAACAGTCGACTCTAGCACATCGACCGTTGTCACTTTGAGTTCGCCCGCCAGTAATCTGGTGATGAGCAATGAGACCCGTCTATTAGGCATATCGGAGCGCACTAGAAGCCGATGCGCATGCATTTGTTGCGTCACGTGGCTGACTTTAGGAATGTACGTTTAAGTTGTTCTGCACAGTTGTCCACACAGCACAACACTTGCACACCATGGCTACCCTCAAGGCGTTTTCGAGAACGTTTCACCTAAGGAACATTAAGAATGTGTCGCATGTGCATTGGCTGCTCCAAAGCCATTCGCACCCCCTTTGTTCCCTGGGGTCCAGGGCATCCGAGGAAGCACGTCCTTGTCCTACCTTTGTCTGTGGTACCATCTGCAACAACGGTGCCTGTGGCGGAATCCCATGTGGAACCTGCTGATGACAGCATCCACAAACGCCTCCCACGTCGTCGAGCAAAGTAGGTCATCATGTCAGACGATGAGTCTGAGACGGACCCGGTGGCCGACGGCAGCCATGCAGTGTCCCCCATCCTACAAGACGTTGTTCCCAAAAACACGCAAGACGATGTTGAACGCATGGCATTCGACGCATTGATGGAAGTGCTTGACGACCACATAGTTGCTAACAAGACGGCGATTGTGGCTGTCACCATCACCAACCCCCTCATGCTCCCACCCGAGCCGCCCTCTCCGGCCACGTCCTCCTCAACCGAATCCACCGCCAAGCACAGGCGATACATGGATTGGTAGGGCTTGGGGCACGTACCAATCATTCATGTAGCTGTGGTATGCACGGGACACATTGGCAAAGGCATTAACCATCTCTGTGACCACTACCGCTTGCCGCATGTCGCATCCATTCATGACAAGCTGGCACCATCTACTGTGAGGGGCTGGTATGAACTGGAAACCCTCTGCCTTCGTGCAATCTACGCTCCAGCGTTGGCGGGCGCGCCAACAGCACCCATTGAGGATTCAGCCAAGACTTCCACGCGGCTTCAGGGATCACGCGGACACAAGGCCTACTTTGCGGAACACCCAGAGCAGAAGAAAAGTGGTCCGCTCCCTGGTGTGCATGCGCGACGCTGGCACCCCCTCTCCAGCTGCACCATCAAAGAGAAGATGCATGCCATGATCAATGAGAGGGGATTGACCCATGTTAAGGGTAAAGTAGTAGAGGACCTGTTCCCTCACAGCTGGTGCAGCAATTTCGTGTCGGATGAGCTTGCATGGTCATGGCGCTGCGGGACAACAGCGTTGCAGAAGCTTCCTACCGACCAGGAGTCACGCGCGGAATCGATGTTCAAGCGTGCCACGTTTCTCATTTCCATCAACAAGGTCCTGGACTGCCTCGTTGTCAACGCCGACCACACGGGGGTGCAGCTCGTTACTGCTCCTTGCTACACTTACGCGTCCAAGGGGTCGACTGAGGTGAAAGTTTGTGGGAAAGAGGAGAAGCGCCAAGTGACGGCGCTCATTGCATCTTCCCTTGACAGAGAAGTTCTCCCCTTGCAAGTGATTTGGACAGGCAAAACAAACGCATGTCACCCTCGCTGTCCGGAATCTGACTACGCCCTTCGGAATCTTGGGTGGAAGTTTTTGCACATTCCCAACCATAGGGCCAGTGTAGAAACCACGAAGGAGTGGTTCCACATGGTATTGGAGCCCTAATTCATTGAGACATGCAAGGAGCGACACCTGTCCTCCGAGCATGTCCGCATGCTCCTCATCTTGGACGCATGGCAGCCGCATGCATCGGAGTCCTTCAAGGCGTGGATTTTCAAGAGATTCCCGTGGGTGGTGCTCCTCTACATCCCCACGAGATGCACATCGAAGCTGCAACCCGCGGACGTGGGGTTGCATCGCCCGTTCAAGGCTGAGATTTCCAAGGCGTACTCATCGCGGGTGGGTGAGCGCCTCCAAGACAGAGACCACATCAACCTAGGCATGCGTCACATCAAGGACGTTGACGTTGGATGGATGCAACGCGGATGGGGCCATCTGCGTGTTAACAGTCAGCTGGTTCAAAACGCATGGGTCGCCAACGGTTTCACCCATTGTTATGACCCTGGATTCCTGAGTGCATGGGGTACGGATTTCCTCAGCTTCAGGCTACGAGGATGATGAGATTGTTGCATGAACCTTTTTTTTTTCATCTGTCAATATCTACCGGTACACTACCACACTCTCCCTCTACAAACACACTTAATTCTCTCTCTTCCATCGCCAGAAAAGTCCAACGCCAACCGGTCAATGTTGCACGTTCACCGTTGGTCAATGCTGCACGAAAAAATCAAACTCGTCCGATCAAACTGTGTACAGTGTCCAACTGTCAGATTTTGGTACCTCGGTCTAACACAACTATTATAGTGTTTTTGTTTTGGGACAAACAATTTTCAGACTGTAGCCGAATACATGAAAACCTCGCCAACTATCATCACCTGGCAGTAGGGTAGATCCCAAACTGATGAGATGAGTGGTTGGGTTGAGTTTATGAACTCAAGAATCACAACGATAGATATGCTTTTCAAGACAAATCGACATGTGCAAGTGCATTTAATCAACTTATCCACAACCTGAGGAAGAAGAAGAATGAAGAAACCTCCTAAGCTACGTTGAATCAGAGTTGGAACATTGAGCCGAGCACAACATGACGGACGGTGCTTGAAAAGGTGGAGAAACAATGAAGATATGCTTGCAAATGAAGAAGGGGAATAAGAACCCTTCCACCCAATCCACGAGGGGGTTGGTGACGCTTTACCCAGCAAACAAATCATATTGACGTCCCGTCCAGTGACTTGAATAATAGAACTTCCCTACCCATTCACTTCACCATGCTCGATCAGCCGCATGCGCCGCTGATCGAGCGAAGCGAGGTGGGGCATGTCGACCCCCTCGCAATTCTCGCCCCCACCCAATAATCGTGATCGAGCAATGAGTTATTTTCTTTTATACATAAACCCTCTATTTTGAAATAGGGTTTCATGTTTTGAGCGGGCGGAGCCCACGCAAAACATACAAAATCCTAAACAAAGAGCTCATCGCTCGATCACGATCGAGAGAAAACGCCGGTTTTTTAGATCGAGCGGAAACCCTCCTTTTTTTCATAACTCGCAAATCCCAAAGGTATTACATGCAAACCTTCGTCAAACCCTACCCCGAATGACATTCGGGGAATTAGGGTTCTATTTTTGCACGGAATCCTGCTGGGCCCAGTGGCAGCGGGGTCCAGCAGGTTCCCTTTCGACGCATGGGCAGTCTTGGAACCCCCATGCAAACCACACACAAACCTCCAATAAAACATTCACAAACCCCTTGAAAGAGGGGTTTGTGAATGTGAAACAAAACTTTCGATGTCATCATGTCAACTCTGCATTGCATTTAGCGTTGACATGCTGCGATTTCTCATTGTTCATGGGTAAAGTGTCAATATTCTGAGGCCAGTGGGTAGGGAGTTCTATTATTCCGAACGGCGGATAAGATGTCAATATTCTTCCGGCCATCAAGTAGGGCATATGTACAATCTAATTTTGTGGGTAATCTCTACATGTACCCATGAAGAAATTACATTAAAAAATGAGGGAGAGGGAGGGACACCTTTGCCTCTCCTCCTGATGTGCGTGCATCTGCACAATGAATCACCAAGCTGATGAAGAAGCAATAACAGACGTAAAGGCCCAAGACAAAACCCTTGGACGAACCCGAGGACCATGCGTACTCCTGGGTTGTCCAAACAACAATCTAAAAGAAGCAGCATGTGCACAAAGACGAATCCTTCATAATCAAGCTAACAAACACCAAGTATCGGACCACCCAGAAAATGGCCCAGGAAGCTAGCCAAAGAGAAATTTCTTTAGAGAGCTGAGAAATTGCAGTTGGAAATTTTTATGTGACTGTCGACCACTATGGAGTGTGTATAGGTGAGCGGCAGCAAGGCCAAAGGTCACCGGGACTGACGGAACTGCAAACCCCCCTCCCCCATTGTTACACTGATGCAACACCTATGGTCCGTGGACGCCACACAACCAGTGTTACTGATGGGGCGATCAGGAGCCACAACAAATAACCACAGAGGGACAAGACTCACAAGAGGCAGGCACACATCAACCAGGGTCACCACGGAGGTTCTGAAGACCAACAGCATGTACAACGACTTTGAACTTGCCACTGAAGAGGGCCTTTGTGAGAAAGTCAACGTGTTGATGTCGTGTGTCAACATCAACCAGGCGCACGTTACCAAATGATATGCATTTTCGTACAAAGTGGTGCTCGATGTTGATGCCCTTAGTGCGAGTGTGATGCATGCCATCGTGTTGAGCAATGCAGCGCATGCTTTCAGTGTCGTAGGAAAGCGTGATGCAACGAATGGGCTTGCGCAACTACTGCTTGAGACGACACAACCAGATAATCTCATATACACCGGCCCTCAAATTGACGTACTAAGCCTCAGTTGAGCTACGTGCAACACAACCTTGTTTGTTGCTCTTCCAAGAGACAGCAGTGCCGCCGATGAGGAAGATGTATCCAGATCATCTGCGTGTGTCGCGATCTTGGGCCTAGTCACTGTCGGTGTACCCGTTGACCACGTGAGAGGGCTGCTCAAGAAAGCATAAGCCGAGATGGGGAGTTGACACTACATGTTGCACGACATGCAACGTCGCCTCGAGATGGAGGCGATGCAGACACTTGGAGAACTGGGACAAGATGTTTGCTGCAAACATAGCATCAGCCCGCATGATGGTACCGAGGAACATAAAAAAATCGATGACCTGATGGTACCTTGTGATGTTAACGGGCTCCCCCAGTCGGGCAAGATCAGCTATCTTCAAGAGCCTCTTCCCTGCTGGAGTCATGGACATGGAGGCATGGGGAACAAAAGTAAGTAGGTCGGCAAAACCTCCCCCTAGGGTCCGAACGTACCCTGCCAGATGCACATGCAAGACGTGGCGCTGACGGTCATGCTCAATCTCCATGCCTAGGAAAACGCGGGAAGGACCGAGGTCCTTCATCTTGTACGCAGACTGGAGGAGAGCCTTCACAGCCTGGATGGCCTGAGGATCCGGAGAGGCAACTGGGAGGCCGTCGACTTACACCAAGATGGCGAAGAAGGGCTCTCTAACGTCACTCAAAAAAAGTGCATGTCAATTGGACTACGACGACGATAGCCTCCGCCCTCAAGGATGGTGGAGATCTTGAGGTTCCAGCGGTGTGGAGACTGTTGTAGCCCATTCATGGCTTTGCAAAGGTGCCAGACGCGACCGGTACCATCACCAAAGCCAGGGGGAACCAAGGTAGATCTCCTCGCCAATTCGACTGTGCAAGAATGTGTTTTTGACGTCCATCTGATGCATCACCCAATTGTGCCTAGCAACATGGCTCAGGAGCGCCTTGGCGATGGTATACTTACCCACAGGGGCAAAAGTTGCATCGAAGTCCACGCCAAGGACTTGGGAAAAACCGTTGGCAGTGAGGCAAGCCTTATTACGCTCAACACTGCCATTGGGCTCGCGCTTGCACGGTAATGGCTTTGCGACCTGGTGAGAGATCCACCATCTTGTAAATACAACGCGTTGCGACCGCATCAAGCTCCTCACGCATCGCCTACTCCTAGAGAGACGAATCCAGAGCGGAGCGAGCCAGGTGGACTGTGTGCAGATCAGTGGAGGCACAAAGCTGTTTTTCGTAGTGAGCGCAACAGAGCCTTAATTGATACACACGATGGGAGGAGACTCAACGCCTACAACAACACAGAGGAATTCATCTGCGATCAGGGAGTAGCCGACAGATGAGTTGGGCTGGACAATAAACGCAGCCAGGCCAAGCGCGTCTAGACCGGTGGTAGGAGCTAGCGGATTAGTGGCAGGAGCCAAGGCTGGGACAGAAGGACGAGCGGATATAGAACGAATGGTAGACGGAGCAGGGTGAGAGGAAGACTGCAATGGATGAAGGCATCCACCTGGAGACCGACTGAATGGGGTAGAGACACACGACGGCGGAGGAGCTAAGGGGTCCACTATGGAAGGAACTGGCAAGGGATCAGGGTGAAGTAGAGATACGCCAGATGACGCGGGTGATGATGCAGGTGAACATGCAAGAGATGATGCTGGTGATGACAAAGACATGGAACCAAGTGATGAAAAAAGCACACTGGCGCAGATGAGGATGCAGAGGCGGATGCGAAAGCATGAAGAGAGACAAGGGAAGATGAAGGTGTCGACGATGAAGGAACCACCTGCAGCACCTGCTCCTGCTCAAGCGGGACCGATAGCAACGTTCGATGCATGTCCATCGGGCTGCATATGCTCATAGTCTGGGGGAGCGCATTGCTCCACTTCTCTCTGTTGCTCCCTTTGTCTCCACACATTTGACTTCAACAGGCTAGATTCTTCTGAAGTCAATGGATGTGTCGAATCTGTAGGCGATGGTTGATGGCACCGGCTATCTACATGTGATTGGCTCAATTATGTATGTATGTATGTATGTATGTATGTATGTATGTATGTATGTATGTATGTATGTGTGTGTGTGTGTGTGTGTGTGTGTGTGTGTGTGTGTGTGTGTGTGTGTGTGTGTGTGTGTGTGTG
>SZWC01023098.1:0-20654 GCA_023375785.1 Penium margaritaceum | reverse complement strand
CTTTCGGGTGCTGGTGGCACATCCAATGCCTGAAAACGCAAGGGAATGAGTAAGCAATTCTTGGCAATTCAAAACAATGTTTGGGAATGCTTGGGCAATGCCTAGAAATTCTTTGCAATGCCTCGCAATTCCTAGCAATGCTTGGAAATACTTAGGCAATGCCCAGCAATGCTTGACAATGCCTAGGCTATGTCTGGCAATGCCATGCAATTCCTGGAAAATGCTTTACAATTCCTGGCATTGCTTGGCAATGCCTCACAATGCTTGGCAACACGTGCCAATGTCAGGCAATGCCTGGGTGGCACCTGGAAACACTCTAGTAATGCTTGGGAGCACTTTGGAATGCTTGAACAATGAATGGTAATGCTTACCAATGCTTGGGAATTCCGGGCAATACGTGGCAATTCCTAGTTTTGCCTGGTAGTGCATGGGTAATGCATGTCACAGCCTATGCAATGCATGTCAATGTTAAATTTTTGCCTCGGCACGTCCTGTCAATGTCAGGCATCGCAAGTGCAATGCTTGGCAATGCATGGACAATGCGTAGCAACGCTTGGTAATGTGGCAATGCCTGGCACTATGTGGAAATGCCTAGTCAATGTCTAGAAATGCATGGGCATTACTTGGTGATTAGAGGCAATGCCTAGGAATTGCTGCCAATGCTTGGCAATGCGTGGGTAATGCTTGAGCAATGCCTAGTGATGTCTCGGTTATGCCTAGCAATGTGTGATCATGCGTGGACAATGCGTGGAAATTCCTGGAAAATGCATGGATAATGCTTGGAAATGCCTAGGAATGCCTAGGCAATGCACGGCATTGCAAGGGCAATGCTTGGTAACATCTAGAAATGCATGGTAATGCTTTGAAAATCTTGGCAATGCCTTGAAACTACCTGGTTGTGCCTGGTAACACCTAGGCAATGCTTCACAATGTTGGGTTTTGCCTCGGAATACCTGGGCTATGCTTCGGAATGCTGGACAATGCCCTGGAAACGCCTGGAAATGCTTGGCAATGGTGAGGAAATGCCTTGCAATGGCTGGAAATCCGTGGACAATGCTAGACAATGCCTTGTAATGCTGGATGATGCATGAAATTGCCACGTAATGCCTGGAAATGCCTCGACAATGCTTGACTATGCCTTACAACACTTAGCAATACCTGAGAAATGTGTGGCATTACTTGGTAATGCTTGGGCAATGCCTTGACAATGTGTCACAATGCCCGTCATTGTTTGGTAACTCCTCAAGAAGCCCATCAATATGTGGCAATGTTTGGCAATGCCTGGGTAATGCATGGGTGATTCTTGGACAATGCCTGAGAATGCGTGGCAATGCCTGAGCATTGCGTAGTAGTGCTTGGCAATCAATCGCAATGCTTGGTAATGCTTGGTAATGGTTGGGCAATTCCTGGTAATGCCTAGAAATTCCTTGTAATGACTAGTAACACCTAGACAATGCCTGGCAATGCCATGAAAGTTCCTAGAAATGCCTAGCAATGGCTATCAATGCTTAGCTATTTCTCGTAATGCCTAGGTAGTGCCAAGGTAATTATTGGCAATGCCTAAAACTGTCTATCAATGCTTGGCGAACCTTGGTAATGCCTGGCAATGCTTTGCAATGCCTCAAAATTCCTGGCGATGCTTGGCAATGCCTCGCAATACCAGGGCACTGCCTGGGAGATGCCTTGCAATGTCTAGATAATGCCCATGAATACTTGGGTAATGCTTGGCAATGCAAGGCACTTCATCATCAATGACTTGCAATGCTTGGAAATGACTAGCAATGCTTGGCAATGTCCACCAATGCTTAGCAATGCCTAAAAATGTGTGGCAATGCCTATCAATGCCTAGGCAATGCCAGATAATGTTTGGGTATTGCTTCGCAACACCTTGTGATTCTTGGCAATGCCCGGGCAATGGCTAGCAATACCTAGGCAATAAGAGCAATGCATGGACAATTCTTGGCAATGATCGGAAATGCCTTGAAATGCCTGGGAATACCATGCAATTGTTGGTTTTTTTCTCAAATCTCTCACTTGTACTCTGTTGTGTCCTCCTAGCTTGTTTACATTGGCCTGCGGATGACTGACGGCAAGACGCAACGTTGGTGGAGTGTCGTCCGGTGGAGCCGACGCACGCTGAGGCCCACACGTAGTTTGCTGGAGCCTCCTCCCTCCTTTGTGCTAAGCTCCATCGGCAGTCCTCGACAGTCATGCCGCCGGCAGGCACTGTCACTGCATATGTTGCCTGCACACGTCGAGCACCATGTCTGACTGCACTGTCGCGTTCCCACTGCTATGACATGCCTAGGGTCCAAGTTTCATGATTTTCTGGCCCTGATGGCATCAGGGACTAGCGTAGACGCCACCTGGGTTTAGGCAGCCATAACTCCTCACTACTGTTTTTCTAGCTAATTGTGACCGCAAGACGCCATTCACAGCGTGCGTATTATGGTATGGTCCAAATCTCAGGCAAACCGGACGACGCCCCGGTTTGATCTCTCGGCCGTCTGGCACGGCTCACTGACAAAACGTACCCGCCTGAAAATAGAGCTATATTCTGACTGGCTGGTAAACTCAATAACACATCCTACAGAGCTGGTGGAAGACAGGTCTTGGAGGGGTCTCCCATTGTGTCTCATTCTTGTTTCTTAATCAGTCACTTCCAGTTTTCAGCTGCATTCTGGCGCTAACACTGGTGCGCGCATCTCTAAGTAACAAACCCAGAGCACTCAAAGCTAAACTCTAGATCGGCAGACTGAGGGAACAGCAGACTCAGCAACGAACGTGGAAGCCTGCATGCTGCATCAACAACGCAACTGCCCCAACCTGTGCTTTAGAATAGTTTCCAGCTTGCTATCAGAGCCAGAGCGAAGTAGTTATTGCAGCAGACAACTGGCGTATTAGTTCCTGACTACGCCGGCGGACCCCCATACGCCCCAGTGTAGGGGAAATGCGGTCGTATTTTTCCCAGCAGCAATGACCTGCCTGGTGACGGCGTCAGATGGTTTCCCATGGCCACTGGGCCAGGAGAAATGCTGCAGATTTTTTTCAGTAGCAATGACCTCCACGTGTGACGCAAGGAGGTGAGCAACAGGCCGCGTGAGGCACCCGCTGGAGACGACACACATGACGATGTCAACCAGGTGTAGTGACTGGCAGTAGCAGCAAGAAGCAACAACAGCCTACAACAGGAGAAACACCTTGCAACAGTAGCAAGCACTGGCAGTAGCAGCCACCACCAACTATGTGTAGCAGCGGCAGTAGCAGCTTGCGCCAGCTTGTAGCAGCAGCAGCAGCCAGTAGCAACACCTCATAGCACCAGCAGTGCGTAGCAAGAGAGAGCAGCAGCAGTAGCCGGCTGCAACAGCAACAGCAACGAGCAACAACTAGCAACAGCAACTACAACAGCGGCTTGCAACAGCAGCAGCTGCAGCTGCTCGGAGCCCGCTGCTCGCAGTGAGCAGTGAGATGTGACCAGCGAGCTCACAGCTCGGAGCTCGCAACAAGCACTGAGTAGCAAGCTCGATGCTCGCAGCTCCCTGCTTACAGCAAACAACGAGCTCACTATGAAGAACAAAGGAAAAAACAGAACAAAAAAGGGAAAGGAAACACAAAAACAAAACCCCCCACCCCGCAAGCAGCCCTGTAGCGGCTGCAGCCACCACCACAGCTTCTGCAGTCACCACAACAGCCATAGTAGTATGCACCAACTCAGCAACAATAGCAGTAGCAACAGTAGCAGCATCAACTCTTACTGCAACAACAGCCGCAACAGTAGGAGCGGGAGTAGGAGCTGCTGCTACAGCTTCAATAGACAAGCAGCAGTACCAATAGCTGTAGCAATAGGAGCAGCTGCTCTGCAGGTGACACATCAACGACTCCAACAACAGCCGCTGCTTACATTTGCCATCCTCAGCTGATGTCATTGTTGATATCAATGCTAACGTCAACAACAACAACAAATTCTACAACAGCAACCCTATACATAATGCAACAATAGCTACTAACACCAGCCATCCTAGGCTGACGTCACTCTTAACGTGGCTACTGAAATCAGCAATACAAAACAAGAAAGGGGATCAAGGAGAGGAAACCAAATACCATGGCAGAGAACAAAGAGGGGTCCTTCTCGATTGGAGGTCCCCCCTTCTTATTGTAATTGCAGCAGTTGTTGCAGCAATAGCAGCAGCAGCTGTCACCGCTGCAATATCACCAAGAGGGGCAGCAGAAGCAGCAGCAACAGCAAGGCAGCTGCAACACACGCGACAGTACTAGCAGCAGCAATAAAAGCAGCTGTAGTAGCAATAGCAACACCAGCAATAACAGCAATAGCAGTAGTAGGAGTAGTAGCCACAACAACAGCAGCAGTATCAGAAGCAGCAACAGGAGCAGCGCCAACACCCTGCATGCTCTGTTGTAGGTCATGCTGGCATGGCAGATTTGCTCACCGCTTTTCGCCACCAACTCGCAACGCTGATACACCAGCTAGGAGCACTACAGCTGCAAACACCGTCGCCGTAACAGCAGCCGCAAGAGCAGCATCAGTAGCTGCCATAGTAGCAGGAGCAACAGCCACCGTAGCAATATCAACAACTTCTTCAAGCACATTTTGTTCCACCTAAGTACGTGAGCCTTGCGGTCTCCTACACCACGCATTACTTGGCGTAGCAACACACCCAGCGCCAGCAGCAGACGGTGACGTCAGTCCTAGGCTCCACTCTAGGTGCCGGCCGTAGGCCAAAGGACTTCGAAACTCCCCACCGCCACTTTAAGGTGGCGACTAGTTCCGGAGCTGGGGGCTCAGCTTTTGGATCTAGGCACTGGGTGAGATCTTGTTGCCCTACTACGTCCTACCCTTCGACTTCAAGGTCAACCAGGTATATGACGCTAGTCGTGCCATACGTGCCCTCGTCCCTGTGGCCCCTTCAGCTGTACGTCTTGTCCTTGAGCACTTCCTCAACGACCTCACCACTGGTGCTCTCCCTGACTGGGTAGCGGCGTGGCACGTACTTATGCGCCCTCATCGCCTTTCCAGTGACACCGAGACCAGCGACCTGATCAAGGAGTTCAACTCCCTCCGTACATCGGGTAGACCGAACCATCACCTCCTACTGGCAGCTTGCAAAGGACATCCTGCGCCGCCTCGGAGACACCGCACCACCTCCTCTCTTCACACTTCTGACTATCAAGCCCGACGCCACCGACCCATTCTCCGACGTCTTTGTCCATTACTCCCAGGACATCCTCACCGCGATGACAGCCGAGGGTACCCTCATGCCTTGGGCAAACAAGCTCTTCCTCCCCATGAAAGAGGCTCGTAAGGAGTCACATATCCATCGCACAGAGTCCCTTGCCTCTCCTGCCATCGCCTCTGTGGCCTGTGCCGCCCCAACAGCAGTAGCATTTTCTGGCACCATCCCGTCTGGCAAGAAGAAGCACAGGGGCAAGAAGGGCAAGGGCTCTGAGCAGCAGTCTAGCGGATCCGGCGGTTCCTGCCTGGTCTGCCATAACTGTGGCCAGTCGGGACACGGGTGGTACACGTATCCGCTCCCAACTAACGAGGCTCGCGTCATTACCACCATGCGTCGCTAGTGCGAGTATCGCCTTACCACCACTGTCGTGACCATTCCTGCTCCTACTGCACTTGTGCCGCTCGTGACGACTCCACCGTAGTATCTTCTGCAGCCATCCACGCCCGCTCCTCCGTCACCGGCACCTCAAGCAATATCTTCCTCCTCCTTCCTGGACTTCGGCACAATTACACCGTAGTCGGTCTACTCGGTCAGACCCTCTAACCGCAAGACTTAGCTGGAGCAGTTCATCGAACTTTAGTTCGGCCTTCCTTGCCCTTCTCCTGAGAAAAGTGCGAGTTGCGTAGTCGCTAGTTCCTCCCTACCCTTCATGACAAAGTCTGTGCTACGATTGTGTCCAGTATCTTCATCCACACCATCCTCTGCCATGCCTTCCCCACTCGCTCCTCTTTGTGATGACGTCGCCTGGATGGATGACTGGCAGTCCTGGTTCGCACCTTTGTCCACCACGTCAACGTCGCTCGTCCATTCCCATGTGACTGTGAGCTACCTGGCCACACCGGTGCAGGATCCGTCAAAGACCTGGATCATCAACCCCAGCACCATGCATCACATAACGGCCTCGCGTGAGGCCTTCAGTGTCCTTGGTCCCATCACTGATGTCACCGGGTTTCGGACGGGTTCAAGTGAGGTCTTCCCAGTTTGTGGTGTCGGCGTTGTTTGTTTCCGTGGTCCTCCTAATGATGTCTTTGTGTCTCATGTCCTCTTTGTCCCTGGCCTTGAGCTCAGCCTCCTGTCTGTTACTGCCCTTGATCACATGAGCATGGACGTTCTGCACTCGGATGGTACTGGCAATTTATTGTTGTGTCTGTTAGGTCATGTCGTTTTGCATGCCACTGCCCGTGGCAACTTGTGGCATGTACTGTGCCTATCTACTTCTACCTTTGTCCCCTCCTCATTGGCAGACACTCGCCACGTGTTTGTTACTAGCCCACAATCTCCGCAGCACACGCGTCTCGTGCATTCCTGCACCTGTCACGTGCAGTCTGCCGCTGTTCACAGCATGCTTTGAGCGCAACCAGCCACGGGCCTTGACCTAGCCTCCTTTCCTCTGTCGTGTTCCACTAAATGCATTGATTGCGCTCAGGGGAAGATGCAACGTACCACCTACACCTTCTCTGCCTCTTTGCCTATCTACTTCCTGAGCACTCGCTCCGCTCGACTTGGTCCACTCTGATGTCATGGGTCCCCACCCAAGAGAGTCTGTCGGTGAGCACGATTGTTATGTCCTGACACTTACGGACGACAACTCACGCTATCGCTAGATCTTCTGCCTTTGGCATAAGAGCAACGTTGCTCCCACCATTCGGGACTGACTTGTCTGTGCTGAACGCGAGTGTGGTCGCCCCCTTTGTCGCTTCCGTTCCAATCGTGGGGGTGAGTTTTCGAGGAAGACCACATTCTTCCTCGCCTCCCATGGTGTCCATCATGAGACGTCAGCGCCTTACACGCTTGCCCAACACGGCGTCTCTGAACGCTAGAACCGCACCATGGCCGACGCCGTCCACACCATGCGGATCAAATCCGGCATCTCTGACGGCTTCTACTTTGAGGCCATGACCTACATGATGTGGGTTTGGAACCGAATTCCCCATGGACCCATTCCATGTTTGACCACACCATACCAGGAGTGGTGTGAAGAGCATGCCAATCTGCGTCCGGCCCGTGTCTGGGGCTGCATAGCCATTGTGTGGTTGCCTACCCCATACCAGGGTGGCAAGCTCGAGCCTCGCGGTCGTCCCTGCACCTTGGCGTCTCACGTCAGTCGAAGGCATGGCGTTTCTGGGATCCCACCCGGTGCTGCATGTTAAGTCCTAGAATGCCCTCTTCTTTGAGGACCTGTTTCCCCTGACCTCCTTTGCTCTGCGCGTCGATGATCCTCTCATCGCGTGGGGGAGTGGTGGGTATGTCCTCCGTCCAGTTGCGTCTGGGCATTCCATCGTCTTCGCCCGCGGGTCTGTCTGCGCCTACTTTCCCTTTTCTTATCCGTCAGCCCCTCAAGGCCGACTGCCCCATCTGTGTTTGACATCCCCTCAGAGCCGGCTACCCTGTTCATGCCCGCCAGTCCCTTAGAGCCGATTGCCCCGTTTGTGCTCGCTAGCTCCTCACAGCCGGTTGCCCCACCTGTGCCCGCTAGCCCCTCAAGGCTGGCTGCCTTGTCCGTGTCCGCCAGCCCCTCACGTCCAGCCACCCCGTCTGTGTCCACCAGCCTCTCAGGGCCGGCTGCCCCGTCCGTGTCTACCAACCCCTCACGTCCGGCCTCCCCATCCGTGTCTGCCAGCTCCTAAGGGCCGGCAACCCCGTCCATGTCCGCGAGCCCCTAAGAGCCGGCTGTACCGTCCGTGTCCACCAACTCCTTACGGCTGGCTACCCTTTCCATGTCCGTGAGCCCCTCAGGGCCGGTTGCCCCGTCCGCGTTTGCAAGCCCCTGAGGGCCAGCTGCCCTGTCCGTATTAGCGCGCTACACACGTGGTCTGGGCGGGAGCCTTAGACCCAGGCTGACAGTGAGCACTCAGGTTGCCTCCTCATGTCCTCTCGCGCCAAGACCCCTTGTCATTACACGAGGCTCCTCACCTCATGTCAGACCCACTTCCATAGTTGTGAGTGGGGACCCCGGCACTAAGGCACTTGGCTTGGCCACACTGTTAGTCATCGCTGACCTACATCCAGGGTCATCTTTGGGCTATGCCTTGCTCCATCAGGAGCACCAGTATGTCGTTGCCACCATGCTCACGCGGATGCCACCAGGTGCGCAAGATGCGCGCGCCCTCACTATCCGCCCCACAGAGCAACTAGAGGACCCAACCACCCTATGTGAGGTTCGTGCGTCTCCCAAGGCCACTCATTGGGAGGTTACATGCGCCGAAGAGCTTGCCGCCATTCGACAACATCACGTCTATGAGCTCGTTGACCTCCCCTTGAGCCGTATGGCCATCGGCGCCAAGTGGGTTCTTCAGCAAAAATGGAAGCGAGATGGGTCCCTGGACAAGTACAAGGCTCGTCTTACAGCCAAGGGGCTTGCTCAGGTCTTTGGGGTCGACTATGACCAAATCTTTGCCCCGGTTGGTTGGTTCTCCACTAGTCAGGCGTTGTTGAGCCTGGTTGCCTAGCACGGGTGGGAATTGCACTAGATAGATGTGAGCAACGCCTTTCTCCATGGCTCACTGCAGGACGAGGAGCTCTACATGGTGTAGCCTCTAAGCTTCGACGATGGCTCCCGCAAGGTGTACAAGTTGTGGAAGGCCCTCCATGGCTTGAAAAAGTCACCGCGCTGTTAGAAACGGGAGATCATTCCTACGCTTCTCCACGTCAGCCTCCTTCGCAGCTCTGCAGACCCCGCACTGTTCATCAGTCCACGAGGTTAGACCCTCGTCGCTGTCTTGGTGTATGTCGACGAACTCCTCATCGCATCGCAGGATGTGGCTGCCATCAAGCGGGTCAATGACCTGCTGCATGTTGCCTATATAATGAAAGACCTTGAGCCAACACGAGTCTTTTTGGACATGGAGCTTGAGCATGATCGCTCTGTGGGCATTCTGCATGTCCATCAGGTTGCCTATCTCCAGACCTTGTCCGGGCGTTTTACTGAGGACCTGCCCCTTGAGCTGAGAGCATCCTCACCCATGTCACCCGATGGTCAGACGATGCTCAAGTGCTCTGATCTTACGGTAGTGGGGGAGCCAATAGACGTGACCAGGTATTCGAGTCATCGGGTCACTGATGTTTTTGGCGACGACGACGCGTCCAGACATTGCATTCGCCGTCAACCTCCTGACACGGTTCTCTCAGGAGCTCCGTCACCTACACTTTGAGGCCGCGATCTGAGTACTGCGCTACGTCATCTTTGCCCCACGGTGAGGCCTCATGTTTTGTCGACAACCGTCCGTTGTGGCGAGGGGATACAACGACAATGACTAGGCCAACAGTCCGACCGGTAAGGGTCGTACTAGTTGGATCTTCATTGTTGGCAGACCGACTGTATCCTGGCACAGCGGAAAGCAAGGCTGCATTGCGCGGAGCACTGCTGAGGCTGAATTTGTGGCCCTTGGTTCTGGTGCTTGTGAGAGCGTGTGGCTGCGCCGCCTATTGTCTGAGTTGCGTCGGTCAGTCCTGTCCATCACATTGCACAATAACAATCAAAGTGCCTTGGCAATTGCTGACAATGACGGCGTGCATCACACTTGCACAAAGCACATCAGTAGCGAGTATCACTATATGCGTTTTTTATTGCATGAAGGCAGCATCAGCATTACGTGGGTTGACACAGCATGGCAGTTGGCTAATTATCGGACCAAGGCACTGAAACGTGACTCGGTCAAGAAGGCTTTGAGTACAGTCGGTGTACAAATGTGAGGTTCTCTTTCTCCCTGTCCGCTTGGTCTCTACGCTCTGTGCCCGTCCATGTGCACTCCGCCTGTGTGTCATGGGGGAGTGTTGGTTTTAGTCTCACATCTCTCACTTGTACTCTGTTGTGTCCTCTCGGCTTGTGTACATTGGCGTGCACATTATTGACGGTGTGACGCAATGCCAATGGAGTGTCGTCCGGTGGAGATGACGCACACAGCAGCCTACACGCAGTTTGATGGAGTCTCCTCCCTCCTTTGTGCTCAGCTCCATTGGCAGATCTCCTCAGTAGTCGTGACGTTGGCAAGCACTGTCGCTACATATGCTGCCTGCACACATCCAACGTCATTTCTGACTGCACTGTTGCGTTCGCAGCGCTATGTCATGGCTAGAGTCCAAGGTTTCATGATTTTCTGGCATTGTTGGTACCTGGGATTAGCGTACACATTGCGTGGGTTTAGGTAGCCATAACTGTGTTGGTGTGTGTGGCTTCTACCCGTCACAAGCCACGGCCGTGGCAGTTACGGGTGCACCAGGAGCTGATGGTTAGCGGCGGCCGCATTGGAGATCGTGGCGACCCGACGGGACTCCAGATCGTCCAGGGACTTATCCAACAACTACGACATGACTGGTGTGACGCGGACGATGCATCTTTACAGCCTGACAGGCTCGTCTGCCGTTGCTAGAGTTTTCTCGGTGGTTGAGACCCACGCACCCGGTAGCCTGTACCAGTGTGATGAGGAAACCTGCAACTTTGTGTGTGCTTCATGTTGTGGAAAGCACACGCTGACATCTCGGTACTGCACTCGTACATTTATGGGTGCTCTTAGTGCAGTTTAGAGTGCTCTAGAGTTTTCTCGGTGGACAGGCATTTTTGGCCGATTTCCTTGTTTTTCTTGCTATTCGTGTCTGTATGATGGAAACTCACCTTGCGTGGGTCCGTTACGTAGACCTCATCGTTCTGCACGTTCTAGTGCAGACGGCGGGTGATTCTCACACCTGAGCAGTGAGTTACGGCCAAAATTGTGGTTTTAGGCCAGTTTGAGCAGGTACAAAAACACCGCCGTCCCTAGCGACTCTAAGCAGCCAGCAACAATTTAGGCTGATTGTTCCTCAGTTATCATCTCTCTCTGCATGTGTTTATTAATCGAAGCACATTTGACACTAAGTCGTGTCGTCTAGCCAAACCCTTGCCGTTTCGCGTCCGACCTGTGTTGACGCCGCGAGCTGACTGAGCGCTGACGCCCAGTCAGTGGCAAGCGTGCTAGGAAGCTTCCTAGAATCTTCTCATGGTATCAGAGAAAACGAGCCACATCTCGTTGTGCTATGCAGCACAGACACAGCAGTAGTGAGTGGCAGTAGTAGCAGCCACCCATAGCAGCAACAGTAGATCGTAGAGGGACCCACCACGACTACGTCGTAGCAGAGCGGTGGAGGTAGCAAAGACAACGTCGGCAACTGCAAGCAACAGCGGCCGTAGCAGCAATAAGCGGCGGGAAGCACCTACAGCGGTAGCGGCTACTGGCAGCACCCACTACAACAGCAGCACCGAGTGGCAGCAGCACCCGTGTCTGGCTACCGGTGTGTACACAAAAAAAAGGAGGAGAAGTAGCTCGCAGGAGAAGCACAAGCTAGCGGCAGCGGCGGCTACGAGCAATGGTAGCATGCAGTAGTAGCAACAACTTGTAGTAGCGGCAGCGGGCAGCAGCCACTGTAGTAGCAGCGACGACGATCAGCTGGAGCGGCAGTTGTAGCAGGCGGCAGCAGCAAATAGCAGTGAGCGGCAGCAGCAGCAGCTAGCGGCTGCGAGCAGCAGCAGCAGGCGGGAGCGAGCAACAGCAGTAGCAGCAGCGGCAAGCAGCTAGAGCAGCAATATCTTACAACAGGCGCAGCGGTAGCAGCACCAGCAGCGGTAGCAGCAGCAGCAGCAGCGGCGCCGGTAGGCAGTTGCAGCGTGCAGCCGTAGCTGCTCACGCGGGCTGCAACAGCTTCATTAGCCCGCACCGCAGTGGCAGCTGCAGCAGCAGTAGCCACTGCTGTTACTTGCTCGCCCATGGAAGCTACACTGCAGCTTCACGTTGCGAGCAAGCATCGCGAGGCTGCTTGGTCGCAGCGAGCGAGCTCGCCGAGCGAGCTCGCTCTATGAGCTCGGTCGAAGCGAGGGTTGAGCCAGATCGGAAAAAAAAAGCAGAGAAGGGGAGGGGGGGCTCGAGTGGGGCACCCCAGAAAACCCCAAAGGGGGCACCTGAGGAGGTGGCACCATCACAAACAACAAAAAAAATAGGACTGGGGGGTCCTTGAGTGGGGCAATTGAGTAAGGCCCGTGAAGGGGTACCCCACTCGCGTCGAGCGTCGGTGAATTAAAAAAAACAAAGGGGGTGAATTTTGTTTTTTGCTTTACATAGTAACCCTATTACAATCGCTTCGCGTGCCAAACGATGCTGATGAAAATCGTGATTGGTGGATCGGTCATTTTCCTGAAGTATCCACCAATCAGGGTGCGAGAAATTGTCGGATTGTGAGCCCCGCCACGTCCGCGGACGCATAGCTGAGGTCGGCCCACAGGAAGAAATCATGGACATCGACCTAGATGTCCGGACAGACCCCGGATAGTATGGAATGACCAGTCCGACGCCAAGACAAAAGGGTAAGGACTGTACGTTGGGTTGGGTCCAGCCCCTCGAGTCCACTGGCAAGCAGAATTTAATGTTGTTTTTTCCCCTCTATGTCGCTCCTCCTTGGCCTCGCCCGGAACTGGTCGCCATGGCAAACTCTTTAGACTCGTGAACCCGGCTTCAAACAGGGTTAACATGCAAATGAAAGAAAATGAATTCAACCAAAGTTATAGACGAAGGTAAATGAATTTAATTCTGCCTATAATCACGTCATCTTGATTTTTATAACATGAGGAAACATCCAAAATTCATCCAGATTTGTCGAAGATCATTTTTTTGTGAAGTTCATAATAGACGTGTGAAGCTATCATGTTCACAATAAAAGAACATATTCATCTCATATAAATGAATTCATCATCAGATAGAACTATATTCATAAAAAATACCGAGAAGAAATGCCTTTAGAGGTTTTTCTTCAATATGTTGGTGAATTGTTTTACATAATAGTGTATCGTCAAGCGCATTCGGTCAATTTTTGGTTATGTTTTTTTCGCTTTTACATCCACACAAGCTGGAATAAATCCAGCATAGCTTGAAGTAATTTAGGAAGAGTTCACCCAAACCATACACAATGTTTAAGAGCACACATAAGCGAACCAAAAAAAATAGTTTGAACGAATGCGGGTGAAAGTTTGGCAGTCCATTTACAACCAGTTTTGGCTTCCACGGACGAGGTAAAGTCTCATGGCAAACCTTCCATTACGTGGTCCAGATTGAGGGCAATTATTTAGCCTCTTAAGAGATAAGAACATGAATTCTTTTGCTTGGTTACTATGTAACCCTATGCACGCTTTGCGTGTAACACCTGCCTCTTGTTTTAATCATTGTTTCTCTTTTTAGTGTGGCTTGAGGCCACTACCGTCGGCTGACGACGGGAACCGCTGTAGCAGCAGCCGCCGCGAGAGTCATAGCAGCAATAGCAACAGCGAAGGTGGCTTAAGGCCACAGCCGTCTGTTGATGACGGCATTCGGTGCAGCATCAGCGGCACCGAAGGCGACGTGAGGTCGCACGTTGCGATAGATGCGCCATCGTCACCGGGTGCAACATTGTACCAACACACTACGGCTGAGGTTGTCACCTTGACTGACGACATCGCACCCCGTTTGAGAGACGTTGCTGCATTCGTATCCCTCTACGTGGTGCTTTGTACCACCGGGATCGAGTGTGTGAGATTATCACCTACGCTCAGCTCTCGACATGAGCTACGCAGCGTGGCCGTGGGCGTTGCCATCGCCGTCGTCTGCGCCTAAGCCTCAGCCGTGGCAGCCGCCACAGGTACAGTGGTCCATGCAGCCGTGGCACAAGTCCCACTTGTCCTCAGGGTTTTCGTGCTATTACTGTCGAGATAGGCCGCATGGCTGGCGCAAGTGCCGACAACGCCCTCCTGGGTGGCATCCCCCAGGGGTACGATCCTCTCCACCTCCTCCTTCAGTGGATACGTCACCGAGTGATGCCACAACACTTCTATGTGGTGATATGGCCGCCCTTCACATGGAGGTCCAGAACCTCCAACTCATGGTCCAACAGCTCCTTGACCACGTGACTTCCGAGCAAGCTACCATCCCGCCGCAGGTTTCGCCTCCCACTTCATCCTCATCTTCCTCCCGATCCTACATCTTGTCCTCCGACGATGCTAGTATACCGGATCTCTCGTCTACATCCGTCGCCCTCCGCTCCGTCTTGGAGGCAATCGGCATCATACCGACAGACGGACCCTCAGCCCCTCACCATACCTCTCGTTCTTGCACTCGTCGTGAGCGGTGGCAAGCTGCTCGTCTTGCACAATGCGCACAGGCAACACCATCAGACGCGGCTGTGGGAGGAGTCTCCAGTGACGAGACCCCCTCGTTTCCTGTCAAAACGAGGAGGTTGGTCTGTCGAGTCCCCACAGCTCCTGCCGATTTGTCCATCGTGGGGGGGATGGTTTGTCCGCTGATGACCGCGGTGAAGCTCGGCATTGGTGAGGCGACTACTCTACAGCACAGGATGATTGAGGCGGATGACGCTACGCAGCAGACTCAGCTAGAGGAGAGTTTGGCGGGGGGAGACGTTCACCCTGATGGAGACTCTTTATCGGAGGAGGATTGGTCCGACATTGAGTCTGAGTCGGGGAGGGAGATGGTGTTTGTTGATACCCTAGCGGATGACATGACAACAACCGATGCAGGAGCTGCGTCGGACGTTGTGCGCACTCTCGCGTTAGCTGGTGTGGAGACAGATGCCATGGTGCGAAGAGCAGCAGCAGGAGCAGGCGATAGAGATGCTGATACTCGGCCCCTAGCAGACGCCCAGGTGGTTCAAACAGATACAGCTAGGCAGCAGGAGCAATTGATGGATCACCAAGACGAGGCAGACCTCCTCTATGAGGATCAATCTTCCGTCGTGGGGTGGTCGGACGCAGGGTTGGAGGCAGACGTAGAGGCCCAGTGCACTGCCGTTCTTGTAGTAGCCGCGGTACGAGCACGAGATAGCCCCTGGGTGAGAGCAGACGTCCGCGTGTGCGACATGGAGGATGCAGAGCGAGCTACTAGCCTCCGACACCTTGCTGCCCTGACAGGTGTCACTGACACCATGGTGATTCCAGCCGAGGAAACAGCTACTCTCGTCCGAGCTACAGTTCCTGTACCCGAGCGCCTACGCTCCACGGTCGACGAATAGGAGGCAGTGATGGCTCGAGCGGAGGCGCACGTGCGGAGTCTCATGGTCGAGCTCGGGGAGGCCAGTAGCTGCTGTTACTCTGTGGATGTTCCAGCACGAAGGGCTGTCAAGGAGTGTGTGGAGCATGTACACAGGCGTCTCGAGGTAGCTCAATGCCCTCTATAGGATGCACGTCTAGGACAGGCGGACGTCCAGCAGCAGGTGGATGATGGGCTATGCACCAGGGGTTACGAGGAGCACCACGGCACTGACCGCACCTTCGATGACCACGACGTCACCGCGGATGCAGCTATACCTACACATGTCGACGTCCGCCCACCAGCTCATGGCCGACCGACAGGTGTATCACGAGCAGCAGGTACCTTCGGAGCAGTCGTTCCTACAGTCCCAGATGACTTACGTGGCTACTCATTGTCTTGCGCTGCCGCTCTACAAGCACTTCGTGGCCTAGTGGCACTTGAGTCGACGACTGACGCACAGGACGTCGACTTGTGCGACGAGCAGGCGCAGCTGCACTCTTTCCTACGGGGTGAGACCACGAGGTTGCAAGAGGCTCTGGCTCATGCCGACACACACACGATCGCGGTCCACCGTCAGGTTCGTTTTGCGACTGACCGCCTACATGCCGCAGATGTAGCTTGTTGGTCGGCTGCTGCGTCAAAGCTCCTCGAGCTCCACACGCGCCTTGATGCTGCAGAGGCCGCGAGGCCATATGAAACTGAGCAGTTGGAGGCCATACAACAGGCAATTGTCTTGGAGGAGGCCCTTAGCGTTACACAAGTCACATGAGCAGATGACGACAGCAGTGACGATAGCAAGGACGACACCAGCGACGACGGCGCTCTGGGGTGAGGCTCTGTGGGCGTACTTCTCACCAACATCGTCGTCACCCTTGCTATTGCAGTGTAGGGGTATGTGGCCATGGGGGAGCCGTGCTCCTTCCTCAAGGATTGTGTTAGGATTAGCCATCCGCTTTGCCCGTGCTGTCAGCCTCTGCAGTCCAGGGGGGGTGTTGGTGTGTGTGGGCTTTTGCCTGAAACTCTTTTTTAGGAAAGCGAGGTTATTTGGGGTGCGACGCGATGTGTTATGTATGATCCATACATGATGCGGTCGAGACCCAGACACCCAAAGACATTTTCCGAGGTCACGAGGAGACCTTGTTTCACTGTTTCTCTTCCATGATGTTTGACATGTAGGTGTGTGCTTGATTTCTTGCATGGTCGAGACCCGGGCACTTGGTGGGATGCACCATTGTCACGAGGAGACCCAGTGTTGTACTATGCTTGATCGGTGCTCGCCATGATTGTTTTCCCAAGCCATCCTGTCCTGCCTTTGCTCAACCATTGTGGTGCTCACAGTTGTGTCAGCCACGGGGAGAGTTGGTGTGTGTGGCTTCCACCCGTCACGAGCCACGGCCGTGACAGCTACGGGTGCACCCGGAGCTGATGGTTGGCGGCGGCCCCATTGGAGATCGTGATGACCCGACGGGACTCCGGATCGTCCAGGAACTTATCTAGCAGCTACGACATGACTGGTGTGACGCAGACGATGCGTCTCTACAGCTTGACTGGCTGGTCTGCCTTTGCTGGAATTTTCTCGGTGGTCGAGACCCACGCACCCGGTAGCCTATACCGGTGCGATGAGGAGACCTGCAACTTTGTGTGTGCTTCCTCTTGTGGAAAGCACACGCTGACGTCTCGATACTGCACTCGTACATTTATGGGTGCTCTTAGTGCAGTTCGGAGTGCTCTAGATTTTTCTCGGTGGACAGGCCTTTATGGGCGATTTCATTGTCTTGCTTCCTATTCGTGTCTGGATGATGCAAACCCACCTTGCGTGGGTCCTACGTTGAGCTCATCGTTCTGCACGTTCTGGTGCAGACAGCGGGTGATTTTGACACCTGAGCAGTGACTTACGGCTAAAACTGTGGTTTTTGGCCAGTTTGTGCAGGTACGAAGATACCGCCACCCCTAGCGACTCTAGGCGACCAGCAACTATTTAGGCTGATTGTTGCTCAGTTGTCATTTCTCTGTGCATGTGTTTATTAATGGAAGCACATTTGACACTAAGTCGTGTCGTCTAGCCAAACCCTTGCCGTTTCGCGTCCGACCTGTGTTGACACAGCGAGCTAAGCGCTGACACCCAGTCAGTGGCAAGCATGTTAGGAAGCTTCCTAGAATCTTCTCAAACTCCTCACTCCTATTTTTCTAGCTGATTCTGACCGCACGACTGCGTTTGCAGCGTGTGTATTATGGTATGGTCCAGTTTTCAGGCAAAGCGGATGACGCCCGGGTTTGGACTGTCGGCCGTCTGGTAGGGCTCACCGAGAAAACCTGCTTGCCTAAAAATAGAGTTATTTTCTGATTGGCCGGTGAGCTGAGTAACAATTCCTACGGAGCTGGGGGAGCTCCCATTGTGTCTCATTCTTGGAGGCGTGTCCCATTGTGTCGCATTCTTCTTTCTTAATGAGTCACTTCCAGTTTTCAGCTGCTTTCGGGCGCTAACACTTGCGCGCGCATCTTTGAGTAACAAACCCAAAGCACTCAGAATTAAACTGTAGAGCGACAGAGTGAGGGGGCGGCAGACTAAGCAACGAGCGTGGAAGCCTGCATGTTGCATCAACAACGCAACGACCCCAACATGCGCTTTAGAATAGTTTCTAGCTGCAATGCGTAGTTGTGCCTGAGCAATGGTTGGCAATGTCATGGCAATATTGGGTCATGTGTGACAATGCCTGGACAATGTATGATAATGCTTGGGAATGTCCTAGAATGCTTGACAATGCGTGGGAATGCCAGGTAATGCTCAGCAATGTGTGTGTAATGCCTTTTAGTGCCTGGGAAATGCCTGGCATTGCTTGGCAATGCCACGAAAATGCCTTACAATGTCCAACAATGCCTAGAAATACCCTGCACTTTACGGCAAGGATCCCGCTCCTTTGTTATACATGTTGGAATTCAGTTCCTTTTTCCCAAAATCTCTGGAGCCTGCCTTCTTGAAACACTAGAGAGCTCCCTCCCCTCAGCTTTAAAAAAGCGACCACGCTAGGCAATAAGTCGTTCCTCACAGAAACCAAAAGCTCTCCACTTTCATTGTTTTGTTTTATCACCCAATACCTCCGCTCATGCTATCGATTGTGGTTACACCTCTTCTGACCTCCCTATTCCCCCCTCTCCCCCCCTTTCTACAACCTGTTGGAGTAAACAAAGATGGGGTTGAAGGTTTTGTTGTGAAGCACATGCAGTGTGGCCCGTCGACATGCAAATAGCAGATTGCAAAAATGTGGCCTCAAATCTCGTGGAAGGTTACACTGGTTGGGATTCAACAATTTTGGATATTGTGAAGCACTATGTGACATGTATGGCATGTGTTATGGAGGAGCAACACGGAGGATGAGGGTCTGATCAATTGACAGAGCATCAAGGATATCGGTGACAGGAACGCAATGGACACGGGAGGGATTGGCTGATTGGATGACTAGGCTTCTAGATTGTTTTCCTCCCAATGAATTCATGTTTTGGAGGTACATTGTGCTTTGCCGATGAAGATTTTGCATGAGACATGTTCCTATGATTACTAATAAAATGTGACCTTGATCTAGGCCTCCATTTGGTGGAAGTTTTCATCCCTCTCCCTTACTCGTAGAAATAAATACATGATTTTTTTTTCTTTTGCTTCGTGTTTTTATCTTAGTAAGTACAAAGCACGATTGATGAACGTGAATGACTGAGGGCTCCACTCCTTCACGATGGGGGTAAAGATGACAAATGATTACTATCCGCTAGAGGTTACAAGGTGAGAATTTCATCTCTCCATTTCAGAAGAATAGTTCAAGCCCCTGAAACCCCTTTCCAGTGACGAATCCCTACGTGTCGTAGGCAGTCCTCTTTAATGACAACTTGGCATGTCATGTGGCAAGCCCTTCTCCATCATATTCGTAAAAAATGACGTGAGAAAAAAACAAATAAAATACCTATATTATTTATTTTAATGCATTGAACCCCCATGTTAACTTGTTTTCCCTTATTTTTATGTCGAATACATGATTGCACTTGATCTTGGACCATAAAATAGACATGAATGTATCAAGAAGTAACTTAATTTCATATAAAATAACCCCCTATTCTAATTTCTTGTTGAAAATACCACAGAATTCTTATTTTTCATCATAACACACCGTGTTGGGTCAGGTTGTACACCCGAAATAGTCTCGCAGCTGCTTCTGTGAATCGTGGAAACGGCTTGAAGAAGGATCTCATTGATCTCATTGATGATTGTGTTCGATCTTTCATCGCAGCAAAGGAAACGGGCTGTCGTCAATCCATCTCATGGCCACGCAACCGCCACCGCCGGCAGCGGCCCGCTTCCTTTGTCGCCGTCTCCAATAAAGCCGGCCCGGTGGCAATTGTCGTTGGTTCGTGGCTTGGAGCGAAGAAACCACTCATTTTGAAATGAACACCCCAATGCTTGGGAATAAATATCGTTTGATTAATGTTTAGTATAAGTCTTTCGTAATAGGTTCAAGTATTAAACGAAGAATAAAATTTAAATTGGAGGCATCTCAAATCTCATCTTGTGAAGCACGAAACCTACGAGGCGTTTTTGGTCGAGCGTCATGTCCTCAATTGACGACTGCGAATAGTCAGCCGCTGTTGTGACCGGATCGGACTGGAGTTTGGGGAATCAGCCAAGACTGCCCGCATTTCTGGGCAGACGTTTACCTTCGTTTACTGTGCACGACATCACCATCAGACACTTGTTTTCCCTGCAACTCTCGTTCGTTTAGGGCAAGCTTGCACCTGTGGAAAAGTTTTGTCCTCTGCAGCCGTGGCAATGGGATTCTGCCACGGTCTGACCGCGTCCCACGAAAACCCCTCCGTGCGCCATTGACATGAGGTGACAGCCTGGCGGGCCCACACAGGATTTCAGAAAATGATATTTCTATGCACCATCGTTCCACCAGGAGACCGATGCCTGGCATGCAGCGGCTCCCTCCTGCGGCGACAGGAGATCTTCCACTGTCGCGCTTATGAGGAACGTCCTATCTCGCCGCAAGACAGGACGTGGATCCCCACAAACTCCTTTGTTTAAGGGATTCAAGAGGAACCCATGTGGAACGAACTCGCACGAAACGAACATCCGGACGACAGTTCCCGCTGGGACGATAGCTTGCGATTGACTACCAGGGATTCAAGATCCCCCAGCCGTAGTAGGCAACTGAAGGCTCACTTGTGCGCAACGTCTGCGTAAGTCCAAACCGAGGAGAGCTACTTGGACCAAAGCGGGGTTGCAGGGGCTTCGGTTTTCTCTGAAGCGATGCAGCTCCTTTCAAGGGCCGGGGAGGAATTCCCCTTCATTGGCCGGCTGTCGTCCAAGAGCGTTTCA
>SZWC01023096.1:29564-39924 GCA_023375785.1 Penium margaritaceum | reverse complement strand
TATGGTATGGTATGGTATGGTATAGTATGGTATGGTATAGTATGGTATGGTATGGTATGGTATGGTATGCTATGGTGTGGTATGGTATGGAATGGTATGGTATGGTATGGTATGGTATGGTATGGTATCATCTGGTATGGTATGCAATGCTATACTGTACTATGCTATGCTCTGCTATACTATGCTATAATATGGTATGGTATGGGATGGTATGGTGTGGTATGGTATGGTATGGTATGGTATGGTATGGTATGGTATGATATGGTATGGTATGGTATGGTATGGTATGGTTAGGTATGGTATGGTATGGTTTTGTATGGTATTGTATGGTATGGTATGGTATGGTATTGTATGGTATGGTATGGTATGGTATGGTATGGTTGAAAAGATTCACCACAGCTTCCTAGCAATGCTGTTTCTGACGTGGAGACATGGACCAAACAGCTTAACGTACTAGCATGCAAGCGGGTGCAAGAACAGCAAGGGTCAGGCTAGGAGAGACAAGACTAGTCTCAGAAGCTGCATTGCAGTGAATGTGCAGAGAGGTTATAAATGAGAGGTCCACAGCATGAATAACCGCTGCGGCTCACTGCGGGTGACGCACTCTGCGGCATCTGTCGGTCCAGAACCGGCCCAAACCCACTGTTTTGGCCATAACTCTGCGCACAAGCGTCCAACGGAGCGCTGTCTGATCGTACGGATACAAGACAGAAAAACGGACACAACGATTGGTCACACGCCTATGTCCGGCAGCAGATGGAGAGTGTAAGAAAACAAACATGCAAATCAGCCTAGCAGGGCTCTTCACCAAGAAAATCCTAAAGGTCTCCAAACGCAGTCCGTAGGTCGTGGCAACCCTCTGGTACATCAGGTTGGCTACCAAGCTGCCTCTAGCGGGTGGAGCACCACCTCAGGGGACTCCGTCTCCAGCAGGGTCTACCTTAGAGATCTGCACGAGCATGGACATGGCCGAGTGGTCACAACCAACTATACAACTATGTATGACTGACGGCATCACAACACTCCCCCGTGACCCGATGGTACGCATGTCCATACTTGTGTAGAACACATGACGGTGCAACACAGAGTGCTCAACAAAGACCCGGACAGTCACCCACTCTCATACAGGGGTCGCAAACTGACAGAACGAACAGCCCCGAGGAACTTCCCACGAGCCAGTGCCTTGGTTAAAAAGTCAGCGTGCTCCAAGTCTGTGCCCACCCAGACGATGGAGATCAACTGCCGCTCCACCAGATCGCGCATGAAATGATACTCGACAACGATGTGCTTCATGCGTGCATGGAACACACCAGAGTTCAAAGCAATCACGAGAGCACTCTGGTTGTCGCAACGGAGGATGATGGTAGGCAACGACTGACCCAAACACTGAAACAGTCGCTGCAACCGCACTGCCTCAGCGGCGCCAGCGCCCAGGGCAACATACTCAACCTCTGAGGAGCTGCGAGCAATGCACCCCTGCTTGCCGCTTTGCCAAGACACAATGGTGCCACCAAGTAGGAACACTCAACCCATGCAGCTACGTCCATCAGGACTCTACGCCCATTCGCTGTTGGTGTAGCCATCTACCACAACCGAGCACTGTCTCCAAAAGCAGAGACCGTGATACGGTGTGGAGACCACGTACCGGACGACTCGCAAAGCTACGTGCAGAGCGCGAGCCCGAGGGGACTGATTGAACTCTGCGAGTAGGTTGACAGCAAACGCAATGTCGGGACGCGTGGTCATGGCCAATTACATCAGTGAGCCAATGATGCGCAAGTACATGGTCACGTCCACAGCCTTGCCCAGATCGGCTGGGTCTGTCACCTCCAGAGGGTCCTGCCCATCGAAAGCGATGGGTGACGAGGCGGCGGGGATAGCGGCAAGGAGGTCAGCAAACCGTTCCCCCACAACCTTTGCTTTTTGTGCCTGATCTCGAGCTCAGCCTGCTCTCTGTCCGTGCCTACACGAGGATGGGTCTCTCTGTTCACCACTCCTCTTATGATGCCACGATCACAGCACTTGACACTTCCATGGTTGTGCTGTGATCCACTGTTGTGAATGATCTGTATCCCATAGCGCGCTGCTCTGCCCCTAACCCTTCCCCTTGCTCGTCTGCTCGCGTCTTTGTCACGGGGGTGTTGTCTCCTGACCACCAGCACCTGTTACACTGGCCCATATGTCATGTGAGCACGGACATTGTGTCCAAGCTCATCCGTACACAGCCCGTCCTCAGTCTTGACGCGGCTTCCTTCGAGAAGCCGCCTAAGACCGACTGTCTATTCTGCGTTCAGGGTAAGATGCATCACTACACTTACCTTGCCTCTTTTACTCGCGCAAAGCGTCCCCTGTAGCTTGTCCACTCAAACCTTCTTGGACCTCTCCCTGTCGAGTCTGTCGCTAACCGTGGTCGGTATGTCCTTTCCCTTGCGGATGAATTCACCCGCATGCGATGGGTCTACTGCCTCCACCACAAGATCAATGCCGCTCTTGCGGTGCGCTTGTGGCTTGTGATGGCCGAGCCTCAGTCTCGTCACTCCCTCTACACCTCCCGCTCTGACCGCGGCGGTGAGTATCTCGGTGAGCTGACCACTCACCTCGCCAAGCTTGGTATCTGTCACTAGCTTTTGGCGCCTGCTACGCCACAATAGAACGGTGTGTCTGAGCACTGGAACCGCACCATGGAGGATGCGGTTCGTGCTATGCGCACTGAGTGCGGTCTCCCGGAGTCCTTCGCCTTCGAGGGCTTTGCCTACATGACGTGGGTCTGGAACCGCCTCCCGCATGGTCCCTTGCCGGACCACGTCACACCGTATGAGCTGTGGTTCGGGCACTATGCGGACATCAGGCTTGCTCGCGTCTAGGGTTCCTTGGCCTACGTCTGGTACACCAAGGACCAGCAAGGGTCCAAGGTCTCTCCGCACGGCCGGATGTGTGCCTTCCTCGATGTCTCCTCACGATCCAAAGCGTGGCGTTTCTGCAATGTAGGACGACACCGCATTGTTGATTCGCGCGACACGCTGTTCTTTGAGGCACTGTCGTTCTGCGACCTATCTGCCATTCTCACCTAGGCAGCATCTCAGATTCCCACATGTGAGGCCTCCCGTTGGTTGGGGGAGTCTGCCCTACAGGGTGAGTCCGTCCGAGGTGCCTCCGGGGTGGGACCGTCCTTGGTCACCATTGATCCGGCTATCATTGCTGTCGGGCCTGTGGTCTCTATGCCTGCCTTGCTTGCGCCTGGCGCGCCTGCATCGCCCGCGCTTGCCACGACTTTCTGGCCCGCACCTACCGTTACTACCTCGTCTCCTGCCTTGCCTGCCCCCGCGGTGCCTGCCTCGCCTGCGGGAGCTACACCTGCCTCGCATACGCCTGCAGCGCCTGCCTCACCCACGCCCTCCGCGACCGCCTCACCCGCGCCTTTCGCAATTGTCTCGCCCGCGCCTACAGCGCGTACTTCGCCCGCGCCTGCAGCACCAGCTTCGCCTGCGCCTGCCGCGAGTGTCTCGCTTGTGCCTCAGCGCCTGCTCTGCCCATGCCTGGAGCACCTGCTTTGCCCGCGCCTGCCGCGACTGACTTGCCCGTGCCTGCAACGTCTCCAGACACAACACCTGCCCTCCTTGTGCCTGAGCCATCGGTCAGCTCAGACTCTGGCTACTCTCGTGGGCCAGGTGGACGTCTCCGCCCACTGGCCTTACGTGCACATCCGACTGCGTTTGCACCACCCTGACGACGTACGCGCAGCGTGCATAGTGGTGACCCTGGCACGAAGGCTCTCGGCCTGAGTGTCCAAGGCACCTACACGGAGGTGTACCCAGCCTGTCCCATTGGGAACCAGCTGATCGCAAACAAGCACGAGGCTACACAGGCAGCTGCCGCTGACCTGGTTGTGGTTCGTCCGACCCGCGAGGCATGTGTCCTAGCCAACCAAAGCTCTCTTTTGGCGGTCCTCGATCCAGACACGTTAAAGGAGGCTCTCTCAGGAGATGATGCTGAGCAGTGGTGGACCGCCTGTGAGGACGAGCTCAGGGCCATCTGGGAGCACGGCGTCTTTGAGATGGTCGACCTTCTTGAGGGACAGAAGGTCGTACAGGCCAAGTGGGTCTTCCGCAATAAGGTGAAGCCTAACGGCTCACTGGACAAATATAAGGCCCGCTTGACTGCCAAGGGGTTCTCTCATGTTGAGGGGTGGACATCATTAACACCATTGCCCCTGTTGGCCGCATGACCACAGCTCGCGTGCTGCTTGGTGTAGTCACCCATCATGACTGGGAACTGCACCAGATGGATGTGAACAATGCGTTCCTCCACGGCACCTTGGAGGAGGAAATCTACATGGTCCAGCCACCTGGATTTGAGGTCGAAGGCAACAAGGTCTGGCGCTTGCGCAAGGCCTTGTATGGCCTGAAGCAGTCGCCCCGTTGCCGGAACCAAGAGATCACTCGCACCCTCACGCATGCAGGATACGTCCAGAGCGACGCCGATCCGTCACTCTTCATCCGACGGACAGTCGAGCACCTCACTGCCATTCTGGTGTACGTGGAGGATCTCCTAATTGCGTCTCCTTCACTGGAGGCCGTGAAGGAGGCCAAGGCGGTCCTGTAGGCCGCCTACAGGATGAAGGACCTTGGTCCAGCGGTTGTTTTCCTCGGGATGGAGATTGTGCGTGATCGTCGTCGACGGACACTCCTCCTCCATCAGGCACAATATGCACAGGTTGTGGGGGAGCGTTTTACTGACATCCTTGCCGCTGTCCCCACCGCCTCGTCACCCATCACTCTCGACGGGCAGGACGCTCTGAAGGTGACAAACCCAGTCAATCTGGGCGAGGCTGTGGACGTGACCCTGTACTTGCGCATCATTGGCTCACTAATGTACTTGGCCACGACCACGCATCCCGACATTGCGTTTGCTGTCAACCTACTTGTAGAGTTCAGTCAAACCCCTCGGGCTCGCGCTCTGCACGCAGCTTTGCAAGTCATCCGGTACGTGGTCTCCACACCGTATCACGGTCTCTGCTTCCGGAGATAGTCCTCGGTTGTGGTACATGGCTACACCGACAGCGACAGGGCGTGGAGTCTTGATGGACGCAGCCGCACGGGTTACGTGTTCTTGCTTGGTGGCACCGCTGTGTCTTGGCGCAACGGCAAGCAAGGGTGCATTGCTCGCAGCTCCTCAGAGGCTGAGTATGTTGCCTTGGGCACAGGCACTGCTGAGGAAGTGTGGTTGGAGCAACTATTTCAGTGTTTGGGTCAATCGATGCCTACCATCATCCTCCGTTGCAACAACCAGAGTGCTCTCGCGATCGCTAAGAACTCAGGTGTGTTCCACGCACGCACGAAGCACATCGTTGTCGAGTATAATTTCGTGCGCAATCTGGTTGAGCGGTAGTTGATCTCCATCGTCTGGGTGGGCACAGACTTCACCCGCATGCGGTGGGTCTACTGCCTCCACCACAAGAGCGATGCCGCTCTTGGGGTGCGCTTGTGGCTTGTGATGGCTGAGCGTCAGTCTCGTCACTCCCTCCATACCTTCCGCTTTGACCACGCCGGTGAGTATCTGAGTGAGCTGACCACTTTCTTCGCCGAGCTTGGTATCTGTCACCAGCTCTTGGCGCCTGCTACGCCACAGCAGAACGGTGTGTCTGAGCGCTGGAACCGCACCATGGTGGACGCGGTTCACGCTATGCGTACTGAGTGCGGTCTCCCAGAGTCCTTCGCCTTCGAGGTCTTTACCTACATGACGTGGGTCTGGAACCGCATCCGGCATGGTCCCTTGCCGGACCACGTCACGCCGTATGAGCTGTGGTTCGGGCACCGTGCGGACCTCAGGCTTGCTCGCGTCTGGGGTTCCTTGGCCTACGTCTGGTACACCGAGGACCAGCAGGGGTCCGAGGTCTCTCCGCGCGGCCGGATGTGTTCCTTGCTCGGTGTCTACTCACGCTCCAAAGCGTGGCATTTCTGGGATGCAGGACGTCACTCGCTTTGATACCATGAACAGATTCACCACAGCCTCCTAGCAACGATGTTGGTGACGTGGCGACATGGACCGGTCAGCCTAACGCAGTAGCATGCAAGCGGGTGTGAGAACAGCAAGGGTCAGGCTAGGGAGATAAGACAAGTCTGAGAAGCTGCATTGCAGTGAATGTGCAGACAGAGTTGATAAACGACAGGTCCAGAGCACAAATAGCTGCTGCGGCTCACAGCGGGTGACGCATGCGACGGCATCTGTCGGTCCTGAACCGGCACAAAACCACTGTTTTGGCCATAACTCTACGCACAGGCGTCCAAACGGAGTGCCGTTTGATCATACGGATGCAAGATGGAAACATGCACACAATGATTGGTCACACACCTATGACTGGCAGCAGCCGGAGAGTGTAAGAAAACAAACATGAAAATCAGCCTAGCATGGCTGTCCACCGAGAAAGTCCTGAAGGTCTCCAAATGCAGTCCGTAGGTTGTGGCTACCCTCTGGTACATCAGGTAGGCTATTAGGCTGCCTTAAGCGGGTGGAGCACCACCTCGGGGGACTTTGTCTCCAGCTGGGTCCGCCTCAGAGATCTACACAAGCATGGACATGGCCGAGTGGTCACAGCCAACTGTACAACTCTGTATGACTGACGGCATCACAACAATGGTATGGTATGGTATGGTAGGGAATGGTATTGTATGGTATGGTATGGTATGGTATGGTATGGTATGGTATGGTATGGTATGGTATGGTATGGTATGGTATGGTAGGGTATGGTATGGTTTGGTATGGTATGGTATGGTATGGTATGGTTTGATTTGGTATGGTATGGTATGGTATGGTATGGTATGGTATGGTATGGAATGGAATGGTATGGTATGGTATCTGTGTTGATCTCGTTGTCCGTTGTAGGGTCCATACAGTGGCAACAGTACATGGACGGGCATCGATGCTACATCGCGGCGATGTAGCACGTGTGGGGGCCCATGGGGCCACCGAGCGGCGAATCTGGTTGACCGAAGATTGGGAATTTTCCACTCGTGGAAACGGCTCGGACCCGACCACGATCAACACTTCGATATTTTTTTGACTATCGATGTGACCATGCACCATCACCAAGTGATGTGGCATGGTCACATTGTCATGTTACCAGTTTCACTGTACCATGTTTGGCCACATGGGATGATATTTGATTGACCAATTAGATGTAGCCGCACAGCAGGCCTGTCACCATTGCTGTCCATTGAAGATGAGGTGCATAGATTCATGACAGGTGGATGAACCTGCATGTTTGATATGTCCAATGTTGACAGGTGGATTGCGGAGTTTCCATGCGATCAGGGAGGGACTGGGGGGGGTCCCACCCCCCTCCCTAGTAGGGGGGAGGGGAGGGGCCTCCACCTGGTGGAGGGGTGGGTATTCCCCCGTTCCTCGTCATTCTTGCTCCCATTCGCTTCGGCTGCTCTGTGGCTCGCTCCTTGCGAGTCACAGATGACTGCCCTCTTAGCAGCCAGAGCCAAACACTTAGTCTCAAACGTCCTCCCACCATCGCTTCCACAGCTGCAACCGGGTGTAGCGCAGCCGCTTCCACTGCCGACACCGTAAACCGGCAATCTTCCGATGCAGCTCATGGCATCTTTGACGCATCGAAGTGGAATCCACTGAAAAAGTGCCCTCTCACCGGCGACCACCTTACGAAGGAGCTGTCAAAGTACTGCGAGAAGTGGCCAACGGCAAGCAAGAAAGCAGGATTCAAATGCGGTGCCTGTGGAAAATGCATGTCTGGGACATGCGATCGCATCAGTGGGCACTTCGGTGAGAGGAACAACAACATCAAAATATGCCCGCACCCTCGGCCAACGTGCAGGGACGCACTTGGTCTTGAACGTCAGCCTCCTCCTCCTGCAGGCTGGCAGCCGTACAGTGTGCAACTGTACAAGGGTGAGGGTGAGGAGTAGGGAACTAAGGACAAGGCTGTCCCATGGGTGAAGCTTTGGGAGCATCGGGAGAGGGATCAGCAGGCTACACTTGGGGGCATGCGGATTGAGACTGACAGCAAGGATGAGGAGGGTGGTAGGGCGTCAAGGGGAGGGAAAGGTACAGCACTGTACAGAACACCAGGCACCACCACACTTGAGGGTGAGGTCCCACTATTTGATGTGACAAAGGCAGCTTCATTCAAGCAGTCTACCATGGTTGAGCACACTGACCGGGCTAACAACCTGAACTGTCAGCTTTCCATTGTGAAACTCATGGCCATCCGTGCGTCTCCAATCTCTTTCTGTCGTGAGCCTGTGTTGCTGGAAGTCATAAAAAATGGCAAGAAAACCACAAACAGATTTAGGCTCCCAAGCAGGAAGAATGTGGTGAAATAACTACTTCCAAAGCTGGACAAGGAACTGGAAGAGCTTGATGCCCCTCTGAAACAGGGATGGAGCATCTATGGCACGAGTCTTGCAGTGGACGAGTGGTCTGACCGACAGGTCAGACCAATATATAATGCCATGGCATGCAATGCCATGGGGTCTGTCCACATCTTCTCCCGAGATGCATCTGGTCTCACCCGAGATGCAGACCACACAGCCTCAGTGATAGAGGCTGCTATCGAGGCTGTGGGAGAAGAATTTGTTGTGTCCATCATCTGTGATAACACGTCTGTGAACAAGAGGGCANTCAGGTCCAGGAAGAGGGAGGTGATGCGCATCATCAGGAGGAAGGTGTTTTCGGTTCAGGTACGACAGATGCGGGACTTGCTTGAGCCACTGGTGCGGATGCTGAGGGTTGCAGACAGACCTGGTGGTGGGGCTGGGAAGATTTATGAGGGGCTTTTGGACTGTACGGAGGAGATCAGAGCACTGAGCGTGAGGAAAGGCAAGAAGGGACGCAAAGTGGCACAGGCACAGGTGAACTTTGCTCTTGGGCGGCTGGAGCACCGTTGGACCAAGGACATGGCCTGCCCTCTATACGCCGTAGCATGGTGCCTGCACCCCGAGCATTTCGGCAATGATTTGTCGACATGCTCAACCACCATGCAGGCTTGGGATGCCGTGGTTGATGCTTTGGTACCAGAAGCAAAGCACGATGACATCATGCAGCAGATTGGTGCTTTCCAGAAGGGCCAAGTCATGCTTGAGGCCAATCCTCTCATCACTCCTCGGAGGAATGCTAAAGCTTGTGCTGTAGTGGCCAAAGTGAAGTGCAGGACAATGACATCTGTTGACTGGCACGGCAACCACATGAGCTACTTGCCTGTGCTCCGAGACCTTGCAATCAAAATCTTTTCTCAACCCTGCTCGTCTTCTGAAGGCAAGCGTGTGTTCTCAATGCATGAGCTCATACATACAGCCAGGAGAAACTACCTCAACGTGACGACACTGGAGCTCGTCGTGCGCTGTAATGTCCGCCTCCGGAAGCAATATGGGCGCACGGGACGGAGGGCTGCATCACAGATTGCAACGACAGCAGCAGAATCGGAGGCCGAGGGGGAGGACAGCGAGGACGATGGGGAGATTGTGGATGAAGAGGCTGAGATGCTGGGTGACCCTGAGAGTGACGATGACAGTGACGATGAGGAGGGAGAGGATGAGGTGGAAAAAGTGGCAGCAGATGGAGGGGATGATGACGTTGTGGAGGTGCTGGCTAGTGTCAGGCGCATGAGTGAGTTGCCTGAATTGCCATATGCACACACAGTCCGCGTCCGTGAACAGGAGAAGGTGCAAGACACAACTGTTGGTGAGGGTGGTGATGAAGGGGAGTGTGGGGAGGGTGGAGAAGGTGAAGCAGGAGATGAGGAGGAGGAACCTGAGGATGAGCCTGCTGGATCTGCCATAGGGGAAGCAACTGTTCCAGCTGTGACCACCACCCCAGCATGAACTGTTGACAATGCAGCTGGTGCAAGAAGTGCAGCTGGTGGTGGTGACAACCGGCCTAGCAAGCGTGGTGCAGGTGTAGCAGGAGGAGCATCAGCCAAGGGATCCAAGCGTGTGCAGCGTGTCAGGAAGCAGACCTAGGATAGGACTGCTTAGGATGGCAAAGGCAATCATGTGATTTGTTGTCTATGCTACAATGTACTGTCGATGATTCCTACTTTCATGATTCAGTCAAAAATGTTTCTGCTCTTAACTTGCATCTTGTCTTTTATGCAGTGAATGGTGCACAAATGTTTGAGAAAATGCTGAGAATTGCAGTCTATGTAGGAATCTCACTAAGTGTACAAATGTTACGCAGTGTTCACTGTGCAAAAATCTGACTAAGTGTTGAAAATTCCGGACACGTGACATGTGTGCCATGTGGAATTGAATGCAAGGGATGAAGAATGAATGTCAGAAAAAGTGTTAGGAACGCTTTCTAGGCATTTGACTTTTTTGTATGTGTGAAAGGCCATGGAAAC